>JAEANM010024289.1:646-11185 GCA_017656035.1 Myanophis thanlyinensis
AGAGAAAGAGAAAGAGACAGGGAGATAGGGAGGGAGGGAGGGAGTATTTTCTTTGAATCAAAGACTTCTGGATAAATCCCTGAAGTTTTCTCAACAATAATTTCAGAAGTAGTTTGCCCTTGTCTATTTCTTAGAGCTAAAAAACAGTAACTGGTCACTCAACCAGCTTTGTACGTAAAACAGGACTATAGGTCACAGATTCCTGGTTTCTAGCCTGATGCTTTAAAAATACAGCAAACTGGCCTATTTAAGAGCAGATTCATTCATTCATTCATTCTTGTTAAAAGACAGTCAACTAAATTATTGGGACAGTCTGTAGAGCAAGTACATTGTCAAGCTGGTGACTCAAAGAACAATAGGCAGAATGTAATTATTATTGAATCACATATTATTGAATCACTTGGAACTTTTTATTTGTATTAAATCAGTACTAAAACAGTATAAATATGATGGTTGTATTAAGAAAATGGAGTAGATCCAAAGTAGGTATGAATGTTCTTCACATGCCCTTTGAAATAAGTCAATGGCAAAGAAACAGAGAAAAAAACTCTGAGAGAGTAAGGGTACAAAGAAAGCCTGGAGGGACAGCTATTCATTCTAAAGAAAGGCAAACGTAATAAAGAGATAGACAATGACAAATAGTGATAAAAAAGTACAGGGATCAATAAAAGTCTTATTTCAGAAAAACTGAAAGCCCCAAGGAATGTCTTCCTGAAGTCAGATAAATTAAATAAGCTTTCTATTCAAGGCTCTATACCAGCCAGTACAAAAATCAGGGGCATTGTGATAATCAGATTAAAACTGATTTAGAGAAAAATACAAAACCTCGTCTCCAGAGGGCCTGAAACCTGACAAGTTAATTCAGAAAAATTTATTACAATATCAATTAGGGAATAAATATGTACTATTTCATGGTATCCATATGATAAATAAATCTGGTCTTATCGAGATTTAATCTAACTCAATGTATGTAATGTAATCAGACTAGAAGTAAATTATTTAGCTTTGAAGATAGAATTTATGGAAAATTCCCTAGTAGGTTAGGAAAAGTAATTGAACATATATCATAAATGTATGTTAGCATATTTCCAGTTAACCCTCGCTCAAAGCAGGTTATTTGTGGCAATAGCTATGACAATTTAAACATACTTCTTTGAATTGCTGTTACATTAGTTGAAGAACTATATGTCTAATACTGGGAGATCTTTGAAATATCATAATATTAGTCAGTAGAAAAGTGTATCTGTGTTTGTGAGTAACAAAAAATATTCCTCACCAATGAAATTGTCAAACCCTGGTGCACCTTGCCTTATTGGGGTAGGGAAACTTCTGCATTGAGATTGGGTGTGGAGCCAGAAGCTGTCGCAGCATGACACAGAGAACGCTGAGGTTCAGCTGATAGCGGAGAACAAGCCATGGATCAGCTGTGCAGTGGGGAGGTGGGGCAGCACAATGCAAGACAATCTACCAGGATGCAGAGAGGCAGCAATGGCATGACAATCAGCTGGTTGATGGTTGATACAGCTGCAGGAGCCACAGCTGAGCACTGTACCGCCTACCCACTTTTGATTGGCCAATCTGAAGCTCCATTTGGATACTGCCTCAAACAGGCTGAGAGAGGTCCCATCAGTGAGGGGCTCAGAGCAGAGTTCCTCATGGGGAATCCTTTGGGGCCCAATAGTGAGTGCACCAGTTCAGCCCTTCCTCATCCCTGTGACCATAATGGCCCTGCAATTGGGTCATAGATATAAGGCACTTACAGACTTGAGGTGTACCAGGTGCCTGATAAGCCAATTTGTAGCCACTGACCTGGGGATACATGTCAAGAAGTTGGTCAAACCCATATTGTTTGAGCAAGTTGGTGGGTCCCTGTTGGGGGAAGTCCTGGCCAAATATGTCACCGAGCCAGCATGGTAGACATGGCTCAGCATTGGGAAATAATACAGTTCATAGTAGTGTCTATGATGATCAAATCCATAATCCTGGGGTTAACCTGGTTGGACAAGTGGGACCCTACAATACATTGGAAAGGCAGGTTCTACAAGCTGAGGATAGGAGCAGGTCCTAGGTTGCCTCCACATAAATTAGTTCATGGGGGGATATTGGGTTCTGGACATTGGGGGAGGGACCTACCCACACCACCCTGCACCTCTTTCCTTCAAGTTTATGGAGATTTGGCAGAGGTGTTTAGTGAGAAAGAATGTGATGTGCTACCCCCACATTGCCCAACCAATTGCACCATTGACATCCTACCTGAGGCAAAACTACCAAAGCCCAAAATGTACTTGATGACACCAAAAGATATGAAATAGCTGCAGCAGTATATAGACAAGAACCTAGCTTGGGAGTTCATTCAGCCTGTTTGCTCGAGGATTGGTTGCGGCCCGTCTCATTTAGAGAGAAGATGCACAGGACAATGTGCTTATCTGTGGACTTAAGGAGCATCAACAGGATGTGTGTAGAGTGTCATGTTCCAGTGTTCCATGGGAAGAAAGGCAGACAAAACAAGCTTTTGTTGCATGGTTTTATCTTCTATAGGTAACTCAGGCACAGAATGACAACCACAATATGAACAAAATCAGTGCTACTGTATAGTGCCACCTACACCCCTAAAATGCTACCCAGCCCTGGCCCACATGTGCTCCCTGCCCCTCATGTGCCACAAATTTTCTTGCTGCTTCCCTATTCAGTTTGGTGGGCTCTGTGTGCATGCACAAGCTCCACTGCTCAACTGTTCCACCACTAATCAGCTGTGTGCGAAGCATTCAGTTCCACAGCCCAGCCAGGTGTCTCCACAACACCATGGGATTCTGACAGAGTCCTCAAATTGTTCTTGCCTGTTACGTAGCCCAGCTGGGCTAAGAGGTATGCAGGCAGTCGGCGGCCATGGTGGCCATTGTGTGGATGCACGGTGCTTCTTCCTCCCCTCTCCTTGCATCGGTCCTCTCAGATGCTCCATTAGTAGCCGGGTGGGAAGCAGTACTAAGGCCTTGGGTGGACCCTATCATAGTCAAGAATTTACACCAAAATTTAGCAGTAAACTGTACCCTGCTATTGGAGACTATCTTCCAAGGCACACCGTGTAAGTGATAAATGTGGGCTATGAACAACTTAGCTAGTTTTCAGGCTGGTAAGAGGCTGGAATAGGCCACAAAGTAGGCTTGTTTGGAAAAAAGGTCAAGCACTGTCCAGATCACAGTGCTGCCCTGGCTCTCTGGGAGGTCCACAACAAAGTCCATAGCCAATGCAGCTCTTGACATATTCCTCCAGGCCTCTTTTCATTCTGCGCCACCAAAAGTGATAGCTTGTCAGGTGTAGTGTCTTCAAAAAACCAAAATGCCCAGCAGACCAGGCATCATGGCATCGATGCAGTACCACTATGCATTGGGTACTGGCACATATATTTTGGACCCTTTCCACACCAGGCCATCCCTTTGAGTGAGTAGTTGCTGGTTTTCCTGGAACCAGTTATTGAAGGGCAAGGCAATTTGTATGGAATAGGTTATATTGTCCACCCTATCTTTATGTCAGGATTTACCCTGGGCCTATGTAGCTGCCTGGGCTGCATGTTGAGGTGTTGGCATCATGGCTTGTACTACCTCCTCCTTGCTGCAATCATAATGTAGCTTCCTGGATAATGCATCTGCCAAGAAATTCCTTCCCCCTGGGATGTACCTCATCATAAAGTTGAAGCACCTGAAATACAGCACTCACCAGACTTGTTTGGCAATAACTTGCTCGGGGTTTGGAGGGCCTTTAGTTTTTTATGATTGGTCCAGACCTCGAATGGGATTCCCCCCTTCCAAAATATGTCTCCAGGTCATAAGGGCCCATTGGATCACAAAGGCCTCCTTCCCCCATATAGCCCATTGCCATTTGGTGTCATTAAGTTTGCAAGACATGTAGGCACATGGTTGGAGACCCCTCCCCCAGGTTGGCTTATACTAGAATTGTCCCCACAGCCACCTTGCTGCCATCAGCTTGCACCACAAACATTTTGATGGGATCTGGTTGTTTCAATATCAGCTCCCTAGCAAACAATACTTTCAGGTGTTCGAATGCTTGCTGACATGCCATAGTCCATTGTAAGGGGTGACCCAAGGCTTCCTAACTAGATATTTTGTTTTCAGGAGGTTTGTTAGTTGGAGGGCCACCCCGGTGAATGACAAAATGAATTGGCAGTAAAAGTTGCAAAGCCGAGGGAGCTTTGCAACTGTTTTCAAGTTTTTGGGGCTTGCCATTCCAATATTTCCTGCACTTTGGAGAGATCCATTTCCACCCTCTCTGGGGATATATGATAATCCAGATAATCCAAATGCATCTTGTGAAACTCACATTTAGAGTTTAACGTACAGGTTTGACACTAGCAGTTTGCGTGACGCACTAGTTGGACATGCTCATCCAGTGTTTTGGTAGATATTAGGATGTCATTCAGATAAATGAGCAACCCTTTATACAAGTGTTCCTGCAGAACCTCATTGATTAACTGCATGAACACTGTCGGGAAGACATTACCCTAAATTGGTAGCTACCCAACAGTCAATTGAATGCTGTCTTCCACTCATCTCCTGCTTTGAACCTAACCCAATAATAGGACTCCCTCAGGTCCAATTTGGTGAAGATACGTCCTTCAGCCAAACAGGCCAGCATGTCCTTCATAAGTGGAAGGGGATACATGAGCTCCACGCGCACCCCGTTGATTCTAGGGAAGTCAATGCACAAGCACAGGCCACCATCCTTCTCTTGGAAGAGGACTGGGGCCATTACCCAGGACCTAGCCACTTGTATAAACCCCCTTTCCAGGTTATTTTCTATATATAACCTCATTTCCACCAATTCCTAGTGGGTCATGGAATACATTTTGGGTTTAGGCAATCTGGCTCCTGGGATTATTTCTATCTCTCAGTCTTTTGGATGGTGAGGAGAAAGGGCACCACACTCCTTCTCGCTGAAGATCTCTGCAAGATCTCTGTACACTGCAGGAAGTCCATTGGCTCATCTGTGGTCTTTGCCTCTGTGATGCTACTCTTTGGGCTTACTACCTCCCTGGACCCTCTGACTTGCAATTCATGTGGTGGTGGGTTGGTTCTACTCCAATTTGCAGGTGCCTATAACCTCACACCCACTAGATGGTTCGACAGCATTTATCCAGCAACACAAGTCCCAAAATGACGACCACCATCATTTTCGGGACTACTGTAAAGCAGATCAATTCTCAGTGTTGGCTGAATTCTAGGGTCACTCATTTGGTAATATGGGTAGATGGCGCCCACCTAACAAAAAGCCATCCATTTCTCAAACCACATGGGACTAGACAGCTTTTTCACCCTTACCCCCAAGCTGGCTGCTGTCGCTATGTTTATGAGGCATTGTGTGCATCCTGAATTGATGAGTGTGTTACATGCTCAATGCCTCCTGGCCATTAACACCACTGGAACCAGAAGGGCCAGATGGCCATACTCACAATTGGGTCAGCTTCTCCCTTGTCATCATTCTCACAACTATCAAGCTGGGGCCCCTTGTCCACCTGCAACCTTGAATCATTGTCCCCCTGTCATCAGGGTTGCTGGGGCCACCTGTTGAGCCCCTCAGGACTTCTCTAGGGTTTTCCTGGCTGTCCTTCTCAATGTTCCAATCCCCATCCCTGACAATCCCAGTGAGGCTTTAGGACCTGTTCCAATGCACTCAGCTGCCTGGTGTCCTGGTTTCCTGCAATGAAAACAGAGCATCAGTGGCCAAACAGGCGGGCCTTCTCTTAAAAACTTACCTTTTACAGTTAGCCGGCCTGGCCTGATACCTCAGGGTTATTTTAATTGTGGTTAGTTTTTAATTATTAATTTAACTCTAATTTTATATTTATTTTTATTATAATCTTAACTGTAATTTTTAATATATATCAGCAAATTTAATTATTTTATATTGGGTTTTTAATTGTTATTTCTATGTATTTTACTTGCTGTAAACCACCCCGAGTCCTTTGGGAGAGGGTGCGGTATATAAATTTAATAAACTTGAACTTGAACTTGGTGCAGGCAGGACCCTCAGTGTGCTGCTGGCTGTCCAGTCTTGGAAACTTCATGGCTGCAGGGCCCACGCCCCTCTCAGTTTATACTCCTGTAGGTCTGCCTCCAGCTCTATAGCTGCTTGGTACCAGGGCCCCAAATGGGGAGGCAGGCCCCAATAAACACAAGCATGCCTCAATGTGTAGTCTAGGCCAGTCTTGAATTGGTGTATCAACAGTTTTTCGGGCCAACCTTGCAACTTACCAGACAGCCATCAAAACTCCCATTTATAATCTACCACTGGTTTGCCTCTTTGCCATACTGCCAATAGCTCCCTTCTGCCCTTTGGACCCTGGTGTTATCCTCAAACCACTTCCACAATGCCTCTAAGAACAGGCTGGTATTTCCCAACTCTAGGCCATGTTCACTGTATAGGTCAGTGACCCAATTGGCAGCTTTGTCTTCCAACACCACTACTATTGCCATCACCATGGCCCACTGTGAGGTGTAAAGGTGACCATACCAATTCAGGGGACCTTGGCAGTATCTGGCCATGGGCAAGGCGGGTGCTGGTAGTGGGCTCTCATGCCTGGCTGCTGTCATGCCTATGTCAGAGTCTGAATCCAAGGCAGGGGATGAACAGCTGACAGAGAGTGGCTCCTTTGACTGTGGAGGAGGTGGCAGCAGGGCACAGTCAGACTGGGCAAAGCAGGAGAGAGGTAGAACAAGAGAGAGAGGGCTCAGACAAAGACCAAGCCCCCCCTCTTCACTCTAAGCCATGCAGGGAAAAATGTAGAAGAGAACAACATGGCTTGCATGGCTTATGAGGGAGGAGAGGGACCCAATTCCCTTCACAGGGAACACCTGAGCAGGGAGTTTAAAAGGAAAGGCAAGTGGATGGAGCATTTGTCAGGAGCCAATGCTGAGATTAGCTAGTTGAGAGTGTTGAGCATTCCTGGCTTTCTTCCTGACCGTTTGAATTATTGCTGTGTTCCTGGGTCCTTATCTGATTTGGCTGGAATTCTTGAGGAGATTCCTTACTTGTGAGACTCGTTACCTTGCTTTGTTGGAGTGATTAATTGCAGATATTCTGCCTGCCATGTTTGGATTGGAATATAACAACAAGAAGCTGCTACAAGTGTGTGGGAGAGTTTTTCTCCAGGCTGAAGAGAAACGGGACATTGGGGGCAAAGTTGGTGTTAATAAAGGGACTTATACCAATTGTTTGGCTATGTTGCCTTAATGCCATGTCCCAGGTCATCACAGCTGCTGTCCTGTGATATCCATTTCCCCCTGTCTCCCCTTGTCCATCATATGGATGCCCTGCAGTTGAGGCAGGGTCCTCTCCCGGCCTCACTATGAGTCCTTGGACCACCTCATATTTTAACTTTGGGCTAGCCAAATGAAAGTGGCCAAAAGGAACCTATGGTTGGTGGGTCACTTGAGGAGGAGCCCACCTAGCCAGCCGAGCCTCTTTCCTCCCAGATGCTTCAAATGTCTACATCATGGAAACTGGCCTCTCCTAACCGCTCCTGCTGCCCAATGCTGTAGAGTAACTCCACTCTCCTTCATCAGCCTCAGTCAGCCATTGCTCCTGCCACTGAATGAGGTGACTTCCAGAAGGGGTAAGTGTAGGAAAGGGGGACAAAGGGACACAGAGCCAGCAGCTCACGAGAAGCTCTGCCACCATTCTCCTGCAGTAGCCTTCTGACCTGCATCCTCCAGAGCCTCAGAGTAGTCCCAGCTGTCTGTGGGGTGTTTGGAGGCAGGACGCTCCTTGGGATGCATGTCCTGCTCAGGAGCATCTGGTGGTATCCATAGGTATCCAGGGTGGAAGGCTCAGCCAGTCCTGCAGCCACCAGGCCAGCCTCTGTTCCCTTCACCATGCCTGTCAACACCTCAGAGGGTTCCGTGCCCAGCAAAGGATG
The DNA here is from genome assembly GCA_017656035.1 of Myanophis thanlyinensis. Lineage (NCBI taxonomy): Eukaryota > Metazoa > Chordata > Lepidosauria > Squamata > Homalopsidae > Myanophis > Myanophis thanlyinensis. The sequence goes on from JAEANM010024289.1 coordinate 8,577, forward strand.
AATGGCAAGTAGAAAGTAACACTGATTTTCTGTTATATTCTGGCATTTCTCAGGAAGAAAGGGAGACAACACAAGCCTGTGTTGCATGGTTTTATCTTCTATGCATAACTCCAGCACAGAATGACAACCACGATGTGAAGAAAGTTAGTGCTACCCTATAGTGCCACTTCCACCCCTTAAATGCTACTGAACCCTGCCTCAAGTCCTACACATACTCCCCACTCCTCATGCACCTTTTGCTTGTGGCTTCGCTGTTCAACTTGATGGGCTCTGTGTACATGTGCAAGGTCTGCTGCTCAGCTGTTCTGCTGCTAATCAGCTGTGTGCAAAGCACGCTCTTCAGTGGCCCATCCAGGTGACTCCACAATGCCAGTAGGGTTTCAGCAGAGTCCTCAAAATATTCTTGCCCTTTACACAGCCCAGCTGGGCTGAGAGGCATGCAGGTGGCCAGCAGTCATGGTGGCCATGGTGGCCATGGCGTGGATGTGTGGTGCTTCTTCCTCCCCTCCCAAATGGATGCCCCAGTCCAGCTGGCAAGCCAAGAGCTGACATAGAAAACATGTATCCTCTCCAGGGCTCTTGTGGCTTGTATACTGTTTAGGCTGCGGTGGCCTCTTCAATGGCAATTTGAAGCATTAAGGTGCTTCTGGCCAGCAACTGTCATCTTAATTTATAGTCCCTCAGTCCACAGACGAGTCTGTCCCTTAAAGTGTGGTCCAGGTCTGCAAAATCACACTGGATGGCAGCTTTCTGTGGGGGTTCAATGTAGTTGCAGATGGTTTCACCTTCTTCCTGGTCCCTTTGGTGGAAGGCATGCTGGCGGGACATCTCGGAGGGCTGGGGGGCATAATGGCCCTTCAGCTTCTCTAATAGGGTCATCCAGGGTAGTTTGTTCACTGTCTAGGGTGCAACAAGGGTAATGGCCATTGCAAAGATGTCCATCCCACAGTAGTTCAGGAAGACAGACTGGTTCTTTTTTTCTGGGAGATTCTCGAGGTTGTTGTCATCTAGGAAACAGTCGAACCTGTAGAGAAATGTGCTCCATGTCTCCTTCTTCAGATTGTAGGGTGCAAATGAGGGATGGAGCTGCTGACGACATCTTGTCCTTTTCGCGATTTTTTTCTTTGATGCGGTTTGGCTAGTGATTTCATCTGATCTGCTCTTTAGAATCCCACCTTCATCGTCAGTGCAATGTAATGGATAAAAAAGAGGACTCAGACCAATGATGAGCTTGTATAGCTTTTATTCAAGGCTCTGGTCAACTAACAATGTGCTGCAGGCAGGCAGCTCCCTTTTATAGGGAACTGTCAGCCTGCAGCCAATCAAATTAAAGGGTTTTCCCGCACTGGGAAAGCATTAGGTCATAGAAGAGTTCTGCGCATGTGCGAACACAGCAGGAAGAGAGGGAACTAGAAAGGGGAAAGGAGAGAGGGGAAGGGAGGCGAGGGGAGGGAAGGAGAAGAAAAGGAAAGTAGAGGTGAGAGGAGAAGGAAAGAGGGAAGGAGAGGGAAGAAGGAGAGGGGAGGAGAGGAGAGGGAAGTGGAGAGAAGAGGGAGAGGGAATTGGAGTGGGGTGGGGTGGAGGAGAGTAGAGGAGAGAACTTCCTACTTAATGACCACACCATTTATACATTACCCAACTAAAATGTACAAAAACAATTGTACTTAGACAATGCATTGTCAATTTGAATATCAAGTTCTATGTATAGCAAAGAAAATGTATATAAAAACCCACAGTGCTGTCCACACAAGTATGGGGTTCACCACTTCAGGGTAGTGCATGGAATTGACTTCATTCCCATACCTGAATACCCTCAAGAAATCCCTACCCCTGTCAGCCCAAAAGAATGGAAAGACAATTTGCCCAGGGTGTAGGGAGCCATGAAGATGACCTTGCGGAAAACCACAGAAAGCCAGAAGGTATAGGCAGACAGAAAACAGGCTCTGAAGAAGCCATTCCAGGTGGGGGAGAGGGTGTAGCTATTGGCCAAATACTTAAAGTTAAGGGCCCCTGTCGAAAATTTGGTCCAAAGTTCCTGGGCCCATTCACCATTGTGTGGATAATTAATACTGTAATGATGGAGCTGAAGCTACCCCAACTGTTGGGGAAAGTGCACCCCATATTTCACAGTAGTCTGCTAAAGCCAGTAAGTGAGGCCTCCACTCAACCACAACTGTTAACATTACTTGGCCCATGGAAGTGGGGGGAGTCCCATTATGAATTTGTGCAAAGTTGCCTTTTTATTACTTTGGTGTAGCTAATATTGCATATCGTCTGGCTAATTGCTTAATTGTCTGGATTGGTTTGGTAACATAAAATGAGTAAGAGTCATATGTTGATCAGGTGAGCTTCTACTGGTATTACTACATATATAGTAGTTTGTAAAATAAATGTATAGACAATTATTTTAGCAGTTGAAGCAATGCATATTTGCTTATGATATATATCCATAATAAAAAGTGTGAAGAAAAATTAATAAATGGCCATTCCTTTTCTCCTTTCCCATTTTCCAACCTTTAAGCCCTTCGTTTCTTTGAAGGAATTGGAGCAGTTTAACTTTGACATACAAAAATTGCTTGAACCACTGGAGGCAGAAATTCAGGAAGGGG
>JAEANM010024290.1:0-11185 GCA_017656035.1 Myanophis thanlyinensis
AATAAATAAATAAATAAATGCTGAGGATAGACTTACGTGGAAACAGGTGATTTGCTATGGCGGCCCCTAACTGGAACAGCTGAAAGAAGAAGATTATCATGAAGAAGATGTTAAGTCCAAACTTGATAGAGAAAATACCATCAAGATAATTAATACCTGGGTAATTCTACCAATTGGAATAATGGACTGAACTCAAGCAGAACTAAGAATCCTAGACAGGAAGACCAGAAAAACAATGACAATGAATCATGCCCTTCACTCCCACAGCAATGTTCATAGACTTTATTTATGACAAAAATAAGTGGGTGTGCACCTGCCACATAACATGCCCAACTTAACCATTGTTGATAAGGAAGACAAAAAGTCTGAATAGTGGAAGTTGTGGTATCCAGAGTCAATATAATAGAAGAGAAGCAATTGGAAAAAAAAAGAGTTCAAAAACATGAAAATAGCAATAGAATTATAGTACTATATGTGGCAAAAGAAAGCAAATAGTACCAATCATAATAGGCACCTTGGGTGCAATCCTAAAACATCTGAAACACCACTTGAATATCATCAGCATTGACAAAATCACCACAGGTAGTCCTCGACTACAGTTAGTGGCTGTTCAAAGTTACAATGGCACTGGAAAAAAATGACTTGTGTCTGTTTTTCACAGTTATGACCTTTTCAGCATCCCTGTGATCAAGTGATCAAAATTCAGATGGCTGGCAACTTGTTCATATTTATGACTGTTCCAAGGTCATGTGATCCCTTTTTGTGACCATCTGAGAAGCAAAATTAATGGGGGAGCCAGATTCACTTAACAACTGAGTTACTAACTTATCAACTGTAGTGATACACTTAACAACTGAGGCAGAAAGGTCATAAAATGGAGCAAAACTCAACAAATATCTTGGTCAACAACAGAAATTTTGAGGTCAGTTGTGGTGGTAAGTCAAGGATTACCTGTATCAATCAATTACAAAAGGTGATTTTACTTGGAACAGCTTATATTCTATGCTGATAACTTTACCATAATCAAAGAAAAACATCTGCTTCTCCCAGGCTCTTGGGTAGGAGTAATAGGTGAACAAATGTGCCAGATCCAGTTGAAACATCTGGCTGACTGCAACCATAATGATAGGAGGAGCTACTTTCAGGAATCAGATAGCACAAGTAAACCCACTACATCAAGGAACCATTTCAAAAATTGCTTTCGCACTTCATATCTGCCTCGGTGTTCATGTGATCTGCATATATTGTTGTGTTGCTATCTTGCCCTTATTATTTTTCCTGAAATATGTGCTTCTACAAGGTAATTGAGAAATCTCTAGACTGTTGTACAAAAGCTGAATCCACACTCCTCTGAGGTCTAATGTGTACTTCATCTGACAATGAAGCTGAATCAAAATAAATTAATGCTTAAAGGAGCTTTGCAGATTAACTCAAGATTTTATTTTAGTCATTTTAAGGACTTTTTGGTGGAGAAGAATATAAATGGCATAACTCAGGGACTCCGTTTCTGCTCTCAAAGTTAATGAAATGTTGGGCTCTCTTGACAGCACTTAAATGAATATATTTTTCAATAAGTGACTCCCTGGCCACTTTGATACACCTTGTGAAATCCTGTAAGAAGAGCAAGCATCAAGGACCATGGATTATATTTTATTACCTGGGCAATTGTTTAATGATTAACATTTTTGAAGCAATCCATGACCCAATAACTCTGGAAGACTCTAGTAAATGTCCTCCTACTGAGATTTAAAGTGGCTGTAGAGAGCATAGTTGATGAAGAATTTGAACTCAGCCTATGAACCACCCTCACTCAGCAAGCCTAGTGCCATGGGTCACCATGATTGGTGATTAATAGCAAAATAGAGAGAAGACAGAATTATAGAGGATCACTACTTCACACAAAGTCCAGGAGTTTAGATTGAAAGAATATATTCTGCACTGGCACAAAGCAGAAGACACCAGCCTGAGGATGGTGAGTGGGACCTCACCAAAACATCACAAAGATACTTTCAATCTTATATGGGAAAAGACCCGAACACACCTAGACCTGCATACCTGTACCCGTGAAAATCTACAAAAACACACAGACACAGACACAGACAGACACACACATGAAAGACTGAGGTTTTGAAAATGCTTCTTTGTATTAAAACAAAAGTATGAAAGCCTTCTCAAACATAAAACCAATGAAGATCAGTGGTATATATTCCCAGCTAAATATTGTAGGCTGGAGATGGTTAGTGAAGTGACAGACCAAATCCTTGGACTTTTAGTATGTATTTAATCTTTTGTAATTTTAATCTGCTTTTATATTTATAATTGTTTTATAACTATTTTTTATTATATTGTAATCTTTCCCATTTGCCTCAAACTGAGGGATGGGCAGAATATAAATCAAGTGACTAAAATAAAATATACTTCAGCTTGGAGTCTAAGAAATTAATCTTCCCAGGGGAACATCTTGGGTTTTTTTGGTGTAATTTTGTAAAAGCAATGCACATTTTGTCATTCAATAAATGGATAAAAATAAGTATTAACTTTCTCAGGATATGCTACCCAATTAAAGCATGAGGCTAAGACAACTTTCACAAGAAAAAAATGTTCTAGTTTTTATATGGCAGAATAATGTAGAATAATCCAGAGTTGGTGAAACATACTCTTCCCTTCAAATGGAATATTGGCTAATTGTTTAAAGAATAAAAATAAGAATGCCAGCAATTATGTAAGAAGAAAGCTAATACCTCATTGTGCTGGGTTTCTATGTGAAGAGATAGGCTTAAGCAAAGGAAGTTTCAAAATTATTATTCTTCAATGTCTGGCTGATCTGTCTGTTGCATATGGACACACAGCCCAGGTTATTTTACAAATGTTTAATTTAATTTTGAAATAGATTTAGATTTAGATTTATTGGATTTCTATACCGCCCCTCTCCTGAAGGACTCGGGGCGGTGTACAGGCAGATAAAAACAAGACATACAGAAGTTAAAATGCAATTTAAAATAAATTAAATCATTGGCCAATAAAAATTAAAAACCAAATTCTAGGTTAAAATTTTAAAAATTTAAAAATTTAAACAATTTTAAAACCCCGCTTGGTGTTAGGCCAGACCGGCCTGCTGGAAGAGATGAGTTTTTAATACACGCCAGAAGGTCCACAGGTTAGTGATGGTCTGGATCTCTGGGGGCAATTTGTTCCACAGGGAGGGTGCGGCCACAGAGAAGGCTTGCACCTTCAGGGCTGTCAGGCGACACCGTCCTGACAATGGAACCCTGAGGAGGCCTGCCCTGTGGGAACGCACCGGTCGGCTGGAGGCTGACAGTGGCAACAGGCAGTCCCATAAGTACCTGGGTCCCAAGCCATGGAGCACTTTAAAAGTAAGCACCAATACCTTGAATTGCACCTGGCCACAGGGAGCCAATGCAGCTCACGCAGGAAAGGTGTAACATGGGAGCTCTGAGGAGCTCCCGTAAATACCCGTGCGGCCGCATTCTGTACCAGCTGCAGCCTCCGGATGCTCTTCAAGGGGAGCCCCATGTACAGAGCATTGGCGTAATCTAGGTGGGAGGTCACAAGGGCAGAAGTGACTGTGCGAAGGTCCAGAAAGGACCACAACTGGAAGATCCTACGGACCTGATAGAAGGCCCCCTTGGAGACGGCTGCGATATGATCTTCCAATGACAGCCGGGCATCCAGGAGGACACCCAAGTTGTGAGCCCCTTCCGTGGGGGACAAAGTTTCCCCCCCATGGCTAGTGATGGAGTAAGCTGGCTGTATCTGGGTGCAGGAAACCACAGCCACTCGGTCTTAGCCGGATTGAGTTGGAGCTTGTTTTGACCTATCCACATCCACACGGCCTCCAGGCAACAGCCCATCACTTCGACAGCTTCGTGGGGTAGAAATGTACAACTGCATATCGTCAGCATAATGATGAAAACTCACCCCAAAGCCATGGATGATCTCGCCCAGCGGCTTCATATAAATGTTGAACAGCAGGGGTGAGAGCACCGACCCTGAGGCACCCCACATATTAGTTGCCCCCCTGTCAACACAAATTGCAAGCAGCCGGAGAGGAAGGAGGAGAACCACTGTAACATGGTGCCCCCCACTCCTAACTCCCCCAGCCGCTGCAACAGGATACTGTGGTCAACAGTATCAAAAGCCACCGAGAGGTCTAATAGGACCAGGATAGAGGAATAACCCCTGTCCCGAGCCTTCCAGAGATCATCAACCAACGCGACCAAAGCCGTCTCCTGAAACCAGGCCTGAAGCCCGATTGGAGAGGATCCAGATACAATGCTTCATCCAGATGCTGAGGAAGCTGTCGTGCCACCATGGTCTCAACAGCCTTCACTAGAAAACGAAGGTTGGAGACCAGCCGATAGCTAGACAACAAGGTTGGGTCTAGGGACGGCTTCTTGAGGAGAGATCTCACCACCGCATCTTTCAAGGTGGCAGGCAGGAACCCCTCTCTCAAAGCAGCATTAATAATCCCCTGGAACCAACCTCGCATCACCTCCTGGATAGCCGACACTAACCAGAAGGGGCATGGATCTAACGAACATGTGGTGGCATTAAGGCTACCCAGCAATCTGTCCACTTCATCTGGGGTCACAGGGTCAAACTCAGCCCAGATAGTCTCACCCAGGACTAGCCCTGCCCCCCATCCAGAAATGCCCAGTTAGAGTCCAACCCTCCCCGAATCTGAGCGATTTTATCCTGCAGAAAACAAGAAAAGTCCTCAGCCCGCCCCTGCAAGGGATCCTCCCACTCCCTAACCTCAAGAAGGGAGCGGGTCACCCTAAAGAGGGCAGCCGGGTGGTTATCTGCAGATGCAATAAGGGCAGAAAAATGAGAACGCTTCGCCATCCTTATCACCACTAGATACATCCTAATATAGGATCGTAGAAGTGTTCAGTCAGATTTGGAGTAGTTAGCCCTCAGACAAACCAACTCTGATCCACATAATCAATTGTGAATCAGTCATTCAGTCCTTGATTATTATTTTTTGAATGATCAAATCCAGTATCAAAATTACATGGAAAGCAAATAAATTTAAACATATGTATTAAATGTGGCATGGGGGGGGGTTACATTTAAGAATTAAAAATAACCTGCTTAATGCAGAATAGGATAGAACAAATTTATGGGTGAAAACATGCAAACTGGAATTGAAATGAAAATGAATTATTTCCCCGTGCCAGACTGCTTAGAGAAGAACTTAATTGTGATCATTATTTTACAGGATAACTGTGATAGGTATATGAATATGTATGTGCAAGAGCATTGTGAATATGTAGAAGTAATAAAATATCATTCCCACAGACAAGAGGTTTAGCTTTTTCAGAAATGGGTTCAGCCTCCCTGGCAGCTTTTGAAAGCCCAAAATATGTGAGGAAGGTTGTATGGCAGATAATTCTCTGTGCCCAACCAAATCTTCAAGGAGGATGCTTATTACAGATCAAAATAAGATTGGTAATAAAATAAAAATAAGATGTCTCCTTAGAGACAGCTTCCACTTTAAATTAATCTCTAGGATTAACTGCAGATGGCTCTAAATAACAGTATGAATCTGATTAAGATTTCACACAAGTGATTTAAGGGGAAAAGGAAAGGAAAGATTAAGCAAAGACGAAAAGGAAAAGAAAGAATCTCTGCAGTTTTGAGAAGTCAAAACTCTTTTTTTTATTTTAATGGAGATGATAAAACTAAGCCTAAAGTGAAGCCTCTGAAGATATATTCCTGATGGAACTAGTACAATGACTTTGGAAGATTATATGGGATGCTTATACTTGACCAGAGCTTCATTTTATATTCTCAAATTCAGTTAGGTTGGGCATTTTTGCAAGTCTCCTTGCTATTGTTTCCCCAAATTTCAATTACTGCTGCATTTTGGGACTGTATTTTGATTATTTTGTGTTTTATACTCAGAAGATTCACATATATATATCTGGATCTATAGACTATCTCGATTATAGACTTTCTTGGTCTTACCTCATTGATGGATCTGTTGACATGGGAACACGGATAAGATAATTCTCCAAGAGCCAGATATTTGAACTTGGGTACATGGAAAAATCAAACTTATGAATAGCTGAAAAAAGAGAGAGACATATTATTAGACAAATTTGGGGCATGCAAATCGGACACTGGTATATAATAAAGTTTATATGTACCAGATTCTCATTTACTTTCTTGAAAAGTTTCAAAAACAAATTGAAATAAATTATCCTTGGGGCACAAGTAGATTGTTCACATGCATACTGTGGTTAATATCAGGGTGCATTCATCAATATGTCAAACTATCAACTGCAAACCAGAATATGGAGTCAGTTTTGAGATGTCCTCTGTCCACTGTGAAGCTGAGAGGAAGACATATTCTTTGGCACATAGGCAAAGACAGTTCCCCCAAACCCCTTTCTTTTGTTAGGAAAATAAATAACACCTCTGCTTATCCTAATTTTAGTGAGAGAACTATAGAAGAAACTGAAGGAAGAAATGCGAATCAAAGCAAGAGAATAAAAGGGGAACTTAAATGTAAGCAAAATGATAAATAATAAAAAACTCACTCTTAACACAACCAGGAGATAGGCTTTCCTGGAGCCCCAGGCTTGGGCACAAAATCACATTTTCAAGGTCTTAAATGGCCAGCAGCATCCAGGCTAACTTGATCTACAGAGCAATGATGTACTAAAGGACAATGGCAGAAAATGATCTCCTTCTGGGATCCACTAACCAATATTTTTAGCTGATGGTTCCCAAAGGATATCCTTACTACTGGATTGGACAGGAAGGGTAGAAACAACTTGGAAGAAGTGGTCCATATGTAACCTGGCTCCAAGTCATGAGGGGTTTAAACTGAATCTTGAATTGAATACACAAACACACTGGAAGCCAATGTGGCTTGTGGATCAGTGGTCTTGCATTCACCAGTTATTTTGCACCCGTGGATACTTCTGAATGCTTTTTAGGGGCAATATAGGACAAAATATGGCAAAACCTGGAGATGGAGTGAAAAGGGAGATCAACCTAGAATCCCTACATAGCCACAAAAGAACTACATTCAACTTCTCTTGAGTATCGGTAATTCTAAGCAGGTGCCAATCATTAGTTGAGAAGATTGTTATGAATAGGCTTTTAGCAATAAATCAGTTAATTAAATTTCACATGTGGACCAGGTCTTTTGCACCTGACAGGCAGCCTACATGTATAGAGCATGTTCCAGAAACCAGAAGTAAATGCTCGTTTCTAGCCCCCCCCAATTTTTTTTTTGCTAATTCTGGTCACATGACCACAGGGCACTGTAAATGTTGTAAATTCAGGCTACTTGCCAAGTAGCCAAATGTGAGTGTAGGGGTCCGCCAACATTAAAACTTCAAAACTGGGTCATAAGTAGCTTTTTAGAAGTTCATCATAAATTTGAATAGTTGCTAATAGCACTAACAATTAGATGTAGGTGTATATACCACTTCATAGTGCTTTACAGCCCTCACTAAGTTATTTACATCAATTTACATATTGCCCCCAACAATCCGGGTTCTCATTTTACTGACCTTGAAAGGATGGAAGGCTGAGTCAACCTTGAGTCAGTGAGGAATGAATTCCTAGCAGTGAGCTAAATTAGCCTGCAATGCTGCATTCTAATCACTGCATCACCACAGTTAAGCAACCAGTACTAAATCAAGGCCTATCTGTATCCCTCCCAACCAGATTGGGTAATCTTTAAGAATCCTGGCAGTTGTTGGGCACTATTATTGTCAACTTTCTCTGGTTTAGAATGTTAAACTTAGGCACTTTAAACATGTTTTAAAACTTCCCGACTAATACAAATTGAACAATTCTGATTTTTTTTTTCATATTTTTAATTGATTTTGGGAAGATGGCAACAGAAGTTATGTCAGATAATGCTATCATAATTGCACTTTACCATGAGCATTGAGATGTCCCTTCTACTGACATTTTTAAGAGAACAAGATAATTGTGTAGTGTAGTTCTTTCTATCCTTCATGAATATTACAGGTTTTCTGTATGTTGGAGTAAAAATGCTGGAATGATGCTCCACATCTCCACATTTTCTTAAACAGTAGTATAGGGTGACCAACCGTCCTCTTTTGCCTGGACATGTCCTCTTTTTACGTCGAGTCCGGGGCGTCCGGGACTGGACGTAAAAAGTGGGCATATCGTGTCCAGGCAAATGGGGAAAAGCGTCTCTGTCTGTGAGGAGAATCCACTGGCATCGCTCAGCTGACTGCCGCTAGATGCCGCAGAGCCACTTCGCCCAGCTCAGGGGAGCCAAGAGCCGCCGGCAGAGGCGGCTCCATGAGCAATGGTGTGGCCTGACCGGCCCCCGCTCGCCCTGGCCTGAGGAGGAGGAGGAGGAGGTGGGATACAAGGAGGAGAGGAGGAGGCCGGCCGCATTGTCACGGAGACGGGCCAGGGGTGCTGGCCCGCCGGGCTGCCCCTGCCCCCACCCCGCCACTCCCTCCCCGCCCTCAGCCGCTGCCCCGCTGCCGCTGCCCCTGGCCTGGTGGTGGCTCCACTTGGCCATGAGTTACTTTACCGCAGAAGGCGGCTCTCAAGCCTGGCGCGGCGGTGGCGGCGGCATCAGGGGGAGTGGTGGTGGCAGCAGCGGCGGGAATGGGAACGGCACCTTCCCCAGGTAGCGGCGTGGGATCAAAATATGGTTGCCCTACAGTAGTAGATAGTTGCTTGTAGTGGTTTACACTTCAAACCAAATGAGGGGGACTTGGAAATTGTCAACTATCATCTCTAGCATCACTTTTTTTTTTGTTTAAAGTCCTTCAGCTCAGTGTTTGGAAGAAAAACTGAGTCTTTTGTGCATACAGTATTTAATTTTCATTCTCTATGGTTAAACTTTCAAACGTAGCTTCTGGCAGTAATATTTGAAACATTCTACTGGAATTCATTCATTCATTCGTTCTGATCAGTAGCAAAAGTCATTTAGCAGATAGTTTTGTAGGTTGTTTCTTTTTCTTTTTAGCCTGGGCATGAAATGATGATGGGGGGAGTTTTCAAAAAATATTTCTAGGCAATTGTTTAGCATTGAGGCCTTCTTACAAAAAAATTGTCAACTTTGCTATTTTATCTATAGATTGTGATGCAATTGCTATAGGAGAGGAGGTGGTTTTCATAGTTTCACACTTTCTATGCAGTAATAAAAAAAATAAATGTAATAATTATGTGGGTTATTATGTGTGTGATTCCTATTACAGCATTCAGTTATTTGTCTGTTTTCTGAGTTTTGCCATACCTCCACCCATTCCATCTGCAAATCATTCCTAACAGACGTTAAATTCAGCCCATCTTTTCCCTACTTTGATGGAAGACATATTCAATATGATGTTGTCTATATGCTTGTTAAGTCTAGAACCAGCAGAAACATTTTTAAATCATTATTTCCACCTGGTCTCATCAATAATTGAGGGCAGAGACCTCAACCATTCAGTCTACTTTACCAATTTCCCAATTGCTGAGATTGTTGCCTCTCCCAAAACTAAGAGTCTAGGCTTTGTGGACATATATTGTTGCATCCTTCTGGTAGTTTCTTAAAGTGTTCTTCCTAGGGTGATTGCAAGGGAAGAGTAAATTAGAAAATAATTAGCAAATGTCTCAAATCACAGGTGTCAAACTCGGATATCATGTTGCCATCACGTGACATATTGTAACATTTTTGTCCTTCACAGAGCTAGGATGGGCATGGCCTGTGAGTGACGCATCTTGCCTATGGGCTGCCAGTTTGATACCTCTGGTCTCAAATGCTTTCTTCTTATGGTGGAACTAAGTTCAGGAAAGTACATCAGTTCAGATGCTACCTACAGCTGCATCCTTGCAATCATTCAAACTTCCTTCACGTGTCTCCCTCTCTCACACAATCTTTTCCTTCTTTTCTTTTCTAAAAGTGTCTTCATTTACCTTATGGATATCCTCTTTGCATCTTTCTGGCTGTCAGCTGTGTGGCATTTTAATTTTCAGCATAACAGATTGTGAAAAGGGGGACATGGTATTAGTGGTTTAATTACTGAACTGATTTTTAGTTCAGGTTCTCCAAAGTTCATGAGTTGCTTAATGATTGAAAAGACTGAAATCAAGTCTCCAAATGCACAGGTCAAGTGGACCGTGATAAGAAGTCATACTATTGACTTATTCTAGAATGATCTCTTCCAGCTTGTAATAAATTGAGACCTAATAGACCAGAGCTGTCAAACTCGCAGCCTGCAGGCCAGATGCATCATGTGCTGGCCATGCTCATGCCTGGTTTAGAGAAGGAGAAAAAAGTTGTGATATGTCATGTGATGCTGCCATGATGACATGAGTTTGACACCCCTGTAATGGACTAAGAAAGAGCCATTTTGGTGTACTGGCTAAGGCAGCAGGCTAGAAACTGGAAAAGCATGATTTCAATTTCCACCTTAGGCACAAAGCCAGCTGGAGGATCTGGACCCAGTCACTTTCTTTTGACTCTAGAAAGAAGGCAATGCAGGGGTGAAATTCAGCAGGTTTTAGCAGGTTCTCTAGAACCAGTAGTAAATTTTCTAAGCAGTTCAGAAAACTGATTGTTAGAAGAAATCTCCTTTTGGGTTTTTTTCCACTTTACAGTTAATCCTGTAAGGAAGGCAGGAAAAAACAGTCTGGTGTTGTTTCTAGCCTTATTATTGTATTGCCCTGCTTACAGAAATTGCCCGCCCAGTCACATGAGCCCCCCCAGCCACGCCCACCAAGCCATGCCCACAGAACTGGTAGTAAAAAAATTTGAATTCCAGCACTGAGGCAATGGCAAAACACTTCAAAAAATATTGTCAAGGAAACTGCAAGGACTAGTTCAGACAGTCACAAGGAGTCAAGACTGATTCAGAGGCATAAACATACGTAGTAAGAAGAAATAAGGAATCAAAGAAAGTTGCCACTAAGAATTCACTTAAAGCAACATTTGATTTGAATTTTGGTGAGCTTATTCTCAATTTACAACTTTGAGGATTTTTAAGAGAGTTAAGATCCTTGAAATACTTGGGCTAGCTATCATCTCTCCAAATGTTTCCCCACCTCTCCAACTGATCCTTAAGTCTCATATGAATATAAAATGTGAACTACAGTTTACTTTACTTTACTTTACTTTAATCAGATTTATATACCGCCCCATCTCCCCAAGGACTCGGGGCGGTTCACAGCC
>JAEANM010024291.1:0-11185 GCA_017656035.1 Myanophis thanlyinensis
AGGTTTTTTCATGTTTTTATGATAGAACCGATTAGAAAATTATATTGATTACTCAGAAACAAAAATTGTGTTACACTATGTTATTTATTAGAGTTGATAAAGAATGCTGACCAGGAGATAATGGATTGTCAGAAAGGAGAATCTTTTTCATAAATCTAATGTGTAAGGTAAGCATTCTGTCAAGCATCAGTCTTCAAATAAATAACAAAATAATAAATAACAATTTCAACAATGGCTGCAAATAGGACAGCTTGAATGTTAACCAGAATATAATACAATAAAATCACATCACATTTAATGGAGATGGTTCAAGAGCACATGAAACCATGATTATGAGCAAACCTAACAATGACTCTCAATGAAAATACATTTTATTAGATTATTAATATATTAAACAATATACCATTAAACTATATTGCAGTTGCCAATCTGAAAATGGAGGAGATACTCTTAGCCACATACTCTAACCTGTATTGTCCTTCATTTCTGTCCACAATTTTGAGCTTCTATAAAGAACAGCATTTTCCTGTTCCTTCACTCTTACGTGGTAATTTTAGGATATTGTATTTTTGATCAAAGTATGGCTGTGACCTCTAAGTAGTTCAGGAATATCCAAGTAGGTAGATTAAATTAAATGTAGTATTATTTTAAGGATCATTATTCTAACAAAGAATGTTGTCTAATCTTTTCTTTAAAATCTCCAGCAATGGAGCATTCACAACTCTGAGAGGCAAATTGTGCCATTGATTAATCATTCTTTCTGTTAGGCAATTTCTCCTTATTCGCAGGATGAACCTCCCTCTGACAAGCTTCCATCCATTGCTTCTTGTCCTGCCCTCAGCTGTTAGAGAGAATAAATAGTGTGCCTGTGACAGACTTTCAGATATTGGAAAACTGTATCATTTTGCCCCTGAGCCTTCTCCTCATTAGTCTAAGCATCCTACTTCCCTTAACCATTCATCATGATTTAGCCTCCAGACCTCTTATAATTTTTGTTGCTTTTCCTTGCACTCAGTCTAGGGCTTCAGCATCTTTTTTGAATCCTGGTTAACAGACCTGGATGCAGTATTCTAAGTGTTATCTCATCAGTGCAGTATAAAATGATACTATCGCTTTCCATGATCTTGATCCTATCAATATGCTGATACAGCCTAGAACTGTGTTGCCTTTTTCCACAGCTGTATCACACTTCTTACTGATACATAAGAGGTGATCCATTAGATATTCTCATGGTTATTATTGTTGAGCCAGGTACTTCCTATTCTGTTCCTATGCATTTGGTTTTTCCTGCCTAAGTTTTCTCATGACTGAATTGCATCTTGCTGGATACAGCCCAGAGGTGAAATCAGCAGGTTCTAGCAGGTTTGCTAGAACCGGTAGTAAATTTTGTAAGCAGTTCAGAGAACTGGTTGTTAGAAGAAATGTTTTGTTTTTTTCCACGTTACAGGGTTAACCCTTTAAGGAAGGCACGAAAAAACATTCTGGTGTTGTTTGTAGCCTAATCTTTATTGCCCTGCTTACAGAAACTGTCCACCAGACATATGACCCCCCAGCCACACCCACTAAGCCACGCCCACAGTACCAGTAGTAAAAAAATTTAAATTCCACCACTGATTTACAGCCCAATGCTCAAGTCTGCCAAAATCCTTCTGAATCTTGAGTTTATCTTCCAGCCTGGTGTCATCTGCAAATCTGATGAGTTCCTTTTCTATCCCCTCATCTAGATCCCCTCATCTAGATTATAAAGCTATGGAGGAACACCAGGCCCAAGAAAGAACCTTAAGGTACTTCCTTACATGCTTTCCTCCATATAAATGTATCTTCATTCATGACTACACACTGATTGTGATCAGCCAACTGTGAATATATTTGATGGTGGTACACATTTTCTTACTGAAAAATGGGCTGTGGTCTACCTTGTCAAATTCCTTATTGATGTCAAAGTATATTCTGTCCACAGCATTTTCCTGTTCCACTAATTTAATCACTTTATAAAAGGTTTGTGATGCCTCTTGTGTCAGTGAAAGAATGCTAAACTCGTCTACAAAAGTAGATGAAGTTCTAAGGACAGAGGAATCTGGAGTAGAATCCTCCTATGTCCTTGATAAAACAGCAACCTAGGATATTGTAAGAAAGAGAAAAACCGCCCAATAATCAGTGCTTGTAAGGATATACAATTTTTATTAGTTGTAGCAAATCAACTTCCCTTTTAGAATTCTTTTAATTAAAAGAGGGATAGAAACATTGTTAATAAAATACATTGTCCTCAAACTGTAACTGTGCCCTTCTGACGGCTATCTGGCCAAGCTGCAGTCCCAGTTTACTAATTACTTTTTTTCCCCTAGATCTGAAACTTCCCTCTTTACCATACAAGCTCACTCCTGCTTGACTGATTAAATCTGATGGACTTGCAGCCAGTGTCTTACCAACACAGGTCAAATAGCCTCTTTTCAACAGATGAAACAAAGCATCTAAAAGCATTGATTCCTGATAAGACAGCAGTTCTTATATCATGGCATACTATAGAACTGTCTAAAGAAATGACTTCATAGGATCAATACTCTGAAACAGATACAAGATTTGAACTAAGGCATTGTGCAGTCAGAGGGGGGAACACATTGTCAAAGCTCTTATTGCTGTTTCTGCAATTTAGAGAAAGCATCTCAGATGTACTTAACTGGCTCAGGGAAATGAAAGGACCCAAACAGCTGTAAAAATGCAGTTTTGAACTCTCCAAACTCTTCATTATTACATGACCTCCTTTTATCTTTAGTGACCATAATTACCCTCACAGGCACTTAATTGTTGAAGCCTGAACTCAAGAGACCCTGCAGACCTTAGGGCACACACTGTTTCTATTAAAACTAGAAGGCCTAATGGTCAAATAATATTAATAAAACTACATTATATCTAGATGTAGGAGGCATTCAATCACTTCATTACAACATTTTAGAGCTGTGTCTAAATTGGGGTTATTGTTGCTGGACTGCAAAACTCTGTATAAGCACTAAATAATGTTAGTTTTCAATATTTTGTTTATGTCTTTTGGGGATCATTTGATGTTTTAGCAGCTCTAATCTAATTTTTTTAATCCCAGAACTGTTTGAAGTTTTTTCTTGAAATTTTAGGACCTGAACAACAGAATTTTGATTTAAATCCAAGATTTAGCTGAAAAAACAGGCTTTGAATTTTTTCCAGAACACACTTCTCTGTACAGAGGGAGAAGGAAGAATACAGTATGGAATGTCAATTTACCCCAATCTGGAATTTTTTGCTTGGAATTCTTTGTCCAGAAATTGTAATTTCTACCAACTTCTGTGGTATGCTAGAAGCAGAGGAAGGAGAGTTTTTCCAGGCTCTGTTAAATAATCCAGATGGGAGAGTAATCAGGAGATTAAATGTTTAACAGTTTCCATTGAATAAGAAATACCTTACAAGCAATACAGGAAACAGAAATAAAACTCTATTATATAACATCTACTCTTATTATACCTTATGGATTACTTCCAACATTCAGTATCATTTTTTTTTTCTCTTTCATAACATGAAAAGATATTATGAATCCAGCCAATTCTCCACTATTATGTTTCTCTTTTGAATCTCATGTTCATATACAGACAGACAACACACCTACCATGCATGAATGCTCCTCTCAGATTGAAACGTCTGCTAGGAGGGTGAATAGGTCTGCTTACTGTCAAACTAAATACATTACATGACTTCAGAAATTGCTTCTGCCTTGTAATCTGCCATCGGCAGGAGTAATCAGCAGTGAAAGTGCAGGAAAGAAGGTAGTGCTTAAGCCACCTGCAGCTTGAAATGGTATTGCTCATATGTGTATTTGGCATCTTTGAACCCATATTTGTGAAGGTATCTGCATTCGAAAATTTGGAAAGAGGGATCATCTCAAAGATAATTGTTTTATGATCTATGTATTAAATTGGAGCAATACACAGTCTGATGCAAGCCAACCCAACAATGCAAAACATATAACATTTCCTATTACCATCGGCTTTTTCCCTCTCTAAACTAAGTGAGTAATTGGAATACTTTTTGTTTCTTTTTCTGTATTTCTTTAGTAATTTTACTAGTACAATAGGACCTTTTCCAATCACTATTTTTGTCTTCAATTACTGATTAATAAGGAGAAAGAACTAGCAGTGCTGACATGAACTTGCTGCAGCATACTGTAGTGACAATTAACTGGAAAATGCATTGCAAAAGTCACTCTGATCTTATTATACAGTTTAAATCTTTGATATTCAACTGTATAATGAGATCAGAATGACTTTTGCTATGCTTAAAAATCCCCTTTTGTCATGTTATTTTTTACTAACACATTTGAAAATATGAATGAATAGTAATTACTAGTTATTAAACTTCTGGAAAAAAAATTAAATATGATCAATTGATATAATTAGAAATCCTTCCCTAATTACCTAAATGGTTATTACAGAATCAAAGCAGGAGAATTATATGCCTCATGTCATATGTAAAATCAAAGTTTGGGGTTATCTAACAAATTTGTTCAATGTTTTCTTGAACAAATTCATCATTTCCAGACTTTGTGGCATGCATAAAGAAGATCTATGCATTTTAACAAAGCTGCTCTTAAAGCAAAAAATGGTATATTAGCATAAAATGAGTAGTGCCACTGGTTTCAGAGCCACACCTGGATGTTCATGGCATACTGAAAATTATAGTCCAAAACTATGTTTGGCAAGGAACTGAGGGTGCAGGCACCTTGGGTTAAAATTATGTTAACACCACCTTAAACTGCAAGGAGGAAGGACCTGTTAGATCAGTCCTTGTTCAAGGACAGATTGATTCAGATTGTGCCCATACAACCTCTCCTTCATTGTAAATCCCATTGTTCTCCATGGGTTACAGAAGAGCTGAGAAAATGAAATGGTAGGGAAGACATTTAAACTACTTCTACAAATCAACAAAGGATGAACCTGAAATATAGGAGAAAGCCATTACTAAGGCATATCTTGAGGCAGTAAGTACAGCAAACCTTTATTGTTCCCCAAATAGATATCTTGCACCCTTGTTTCAAAAGAAACAACTTCTTCTAGGCAAGGGAAAGCAGAGATCCACTTGCAAGGTCAGCAGAAAAATGAAACATGACTAGATAAACTAATTTTATTGAATTGTAAGGTGACATTAACAAAATCTCTGAAGTCTGAAAGTACAAATCTCTGTCACCATTTTAACCATGATATCAATTATGACAACTCCTACAGTTCTTTTTCCAACCATTGGGGGTTCACCCCTTCTTTAATTGTTTCCTAAACAGCATCTCTTCCCTGATCCCTCAATGTTGTTCTTACATTATATAACATTTTAAACTTTAAAATTGTGCATAGCTTGGGGTTACTTGTCTAAGGGACTGTTTTTTCCCAGCTACATCTACCAGCCCCATCAAGTCTGGTAGGACAGCTGTGCTGCAGGACCCATGTGCAAAAGAGTTTCATCTGAAGGAGATGAAACTTTTTCTGCTGCAGTTCTCGCTTTCTGGAAGATCATTCCTGCCAAGGTGTAGTTGGCTCAAATCCTTGTGACCTTCTGCAAAGTCCTTTTTCAGAAAGCCAGGGGATCCCCTGGTAATAGGAAGTCCACAAATTGACTGTATTATATGTAATATCTTCCTACTTGTGATCTTGTTTTAGCCATATTTTTGGTTTTAACTGATTTTACAGAATGTTTTAATTACTGGTTGTATTATATGCTGCCCAGAATCATTTCCTATGAGATGGGCAGTCATAAAACTTTGACAAATAATGTTTTCTTCAACAATGTTTTCTGCAACTGTTATTTAATTAATGTACTATCAGCAATATAATATTGCCCAGTTCAATTTAAATCGACCTATTGTTTAGTGAAACCAAGAACAAATCTTCAACATCATAAGCATTGTTTAAAATCATCCTTCTTTCTGCCAAGGACTGTGCTCCCTCCATCCAAGCACTCCTTCCAGGTGTTTTTCAGGGTTCTCTGTTGCTTTACAAGACCTAATGTCAGCTCAACATCTCCTCGTCCTCCAGTGAGAACATCTTCCTATGAGAAACAAGAAGTGTTTGTTTGGTGATCGGGTAGAACTATGACCAGGGAGTCACAGTTTATATGTATTTTACATATCATACAAGAGGTGATGCAGTGGTTAGAGTGCAGTACTGCAGGTTACTTATGCTGACTTCTAGCTGGCTGCAATTTGGCAGTTCAAATCTCACCAGGCTCAAAGTTGACTCAGCATTCCTTCAGAGGTTAGTAAAATAAGAACCCAGATTGTTGGGGGCAATATGCTGACACTGTAAACTGTTTAGAGAGGGCTGTAAAGCACTGTGAAGCAGTCTATAACTCTAAGTACTAGTGCTAGTGCTAGTGCTAGTGCTAGTGCTACATGGTTGATATGTATTTTACTGCAGATAAAAAGCCACTCAAGCTTTTTTTTTCTCTCTAAGACACGAAAGCAACTCAACTCATATTGTCATTTATTTTCCAACTATCCACATAGCATTGTAAGAAATATCAATATAAACATGCAAAATAAAGTGGTGTAAATTACAAAATTGCTATACCTGTAACCTATAATATTGACTTTCTAAAGCTTTTATTACTATAGCAAGACTGAAGTTGAATCCACAAATGTTGATTTAAAATGTTGATTGATGGCAGCTTAGATTTGAAAACACACTGGAGTGTTTTTATACTGGCATCCTTTTGCAACAGCAAATGTTTAAAAAGAGCTTTTCCCCTTTGCATCTATGAGTGGCAACTTCTGGTCTGTGAAATGAAAACTTGTTTTACACAATTAATTCACAGTATCAGCAACATATCTTCCCTGAAGTTTTAATGATGCTCACTTCGTTTCAGTTACATAAGTTTATTCACACTTGTCTTTCAGTCTGTTAATTAATGAAATCTCCTTAGTTGGCTGATTGGCTGCATATGGAATTGTTATTTCCATATGATCTAGGAGTGAGGGTGGAGGCAAAAGTGAAGAACAAGGCAAGTGTATAGCTTTAAACTTACCATATCTTAACTCTCCTGTTCTGATATTTCTAGCCTTCTCTCTACCCAAAGTTTGTTTCTCCTCCTTTTTCTATTTCTGGACACACTCCAACTTTTTTCTGATTTCAGAAAAAAGAATAAAAGAATAAACATAAGTTTATTCACACTTGTCTTTCAGTCTGTTAATTAATGAAATCTCCTTAGTTGGCTGATTGGCTGCATATGGAATTGTTATTTCCATATGATCTAGGAGTGAGGGTGGAGGCAAAAGTGAAGAACAAGGCAAGTGTATAGCTTTAAACTTACCATATCTTAACTCTCCTGTTCTGATATTTCTAGCCTTCTCTCTACCCAAAGTTTGTTCCTCCTCCTTTTGCTATTTCTGGACACACTCAAACTTTTTTCTTTTTCCCATTCAGAATTCTGTTTAAAGTTTCTTTTAGTCTGTGTAACATTTTTCTTTCCCAGCTATGACAGTTTTCATTATCATAGGCCTCACTTTAGCTGGCTCACAGAAAGCTCCCAACAAGGGACCATGAATATCAGAACTCTCCAGTGGTGGGATTCAAATAATTTAACAACCAGTTCTGTGCCCTAATGACCAGCTGAACCAGCAGTTCTCTGAACTGCTTAAAAAATTAAGTTCTAGCAAATAGGTGTGAACTGATTGAATGCCACCTTTGTAAGTCTCTGCTACCACTATATATCTATGTGTCTATGATGACCAAACTAAATTCTAACAAAGTAATATTATGAAAATACAGCATGGAATTTCCTCTAAATAATTACTCAAATATTTCTGAATCCAAAAAAGACATCTATATCAGGTTTGCTGTAGACTGACCTATTCACCTCCATTTTGATAGCTAATTCTATTTCTTCATACCAGTCTACATATTGATTCAGAATGTCCATTTAAAATTGATTATAGATTGACCTGACCCAGTCCCATTGTTCTGATTGCAAGATGTTATCCTGGAGTTTTTCAGTCACAATGTATCTCTCTCCTATTTTATCTGTGAATAAGGAAATTTTTTTAATCCAACAAATACTGTTTCAGAAAAAAACAACATACTGCAGGCTTATGCTTAAGATAAGTCTTTGCTTTCATTGGGGAGTAATTTTGCTTTGTCTCACCTCCCACTTCCTGAGCTCACATTGTAACAACATGCTAGAATAATTATCCCCAAAATATAGCAGCATGGCCAGTTATGGAGGTTGAAGTCTATGGTGATTGGAAAGTTTTTCATTTATATTTGTTAACAATCTATAGAATTAGAATTCTTTAGAATTAAAATTATTTATTGGCCATGTGTGATTGGACACACACAAAGAATTTTTTTGTTTGACAGCCTTCAGTCTGATTCTGGAATTTTTTCAAAACAAGATATTAGTCAATTTGAAATAATAATTAGTTAGTAATTCTTTTTACTTAATGAATTGCCAGAAAGGCAAAGATCAGCTGATACTTCTGTATAAGTTCTCAATTTGCAAACATAGCCTAGCTCGTTGAGTCTTACTATATGCACAGATTTGCAAATTGTCAAGGTAAGCCAGATCAATCTTGGTTGTATTTTAAACTATGTTGATTGGAAGATGGAAAGTCTGGATGTTTAGAAAGAGTCCTCAACTTGACAGCATTCCCAAATATACAACATTACCATTACCTGTGTAGAAATAGAAATGTTACCAGTCTCCCAAAGTGCTGTATGTGTATGTGTGTATTTTAATTCACTTTTTTGTTTCTTTGGGGTTCAGAAAGTTCAACACAAACTTGCATCTGGCTGGAAAATCTACAAATTGATGAATTCTGACACAATAGATTTACAGGAATTAAGGCAGGTTTTCTAACATTTGCTTTAGGTATTGAGAATAAGTCTGGCACTTTTTCATGCTACACAGCTATTCTGGCTCTGACCTTTCTCTTTTCCTCTTCCTTTCCTATATTTTTATCTTTAATCTTTTGGTTGTGCATAATTCAACATTATTTGTAAGTATTTTGACTTTCATGAGTATACAGCCTCTCTCTGCTGTTCAACAAAGCAAATCTTGCTTCTAACCAAGCTTGGGGGAGGGGGAGACCCAGAATGTGCTATAAGAATTCAATGAACTTTTTAAAGTATTTTCCCCTTTTTCAAACTGTGAGAAAAGCTAGTGTGATGTAGTGTTGGACTGGACCAGGGAAACCTAAGTTCAGAACCACCACCAGTCATGAAAGCCCATGTTTCTCCAATCGTCTTTTTTTTAATAAAGGTTTTTTTATTTTTAAGACAAACATACAAGAAAAAAAATCATACAAAACATAAAAAACATATCATCCAAATCTACGTTTACAGTGTGTCAGCTGGTTACCAAAGAAAAGATTTTGTTGTCTCTCAATTCAACCTATAGGAAAAAAAATGGAAAGAGGGAGTGCTATGTATGTATACTACATTCTTCTGAGGAGTATCAAGATATAAACTGAACAAATAAATAGCAAGCCATTCAAAGGCTGTTAGAGGTCTCCTTCTTACAGAAGTCATCATGTTATACAAATTGCCAGTCATTGCCAGTGTAGAAGAGTATGATATATTTTTCTTCTTAACACATTTTCCTCATTGCTGCTTACTGCCCTTAGCAGCTCATAGAGTCCCTTGGAGGAAAAGACACCGTATAGTCCATCCCTTCCAACAAAAAAATAATTCTAAAAAAATGAATAGAGGACTCCTGTCAAAAGCTTTCAAACAGTCTTTGTTTCCAAATATGCTTTAAGCACTACGGAAAATAACAAATCCTATGTACAAGTATGAGCCTTTCTAGGAGAAAATATTACGGCACTTCATCTTTCTTTCTCTCATTTTTTCCTCAGATTTTAAACTTGTCTCTTGTTACAAGGACTCACTCATCATACTTGGACCGGTTTTTTAAATTGATGTTTTCCTTGGAAATTGCAGACAAACACTTTCTGATGTTTGCCACTTAAGAAAGAAAGATGTAGTAGATCCATACTGTAAAAAATAAAAATAAGAAAATCCCAGCATAATTTTAAAAAGCATCTGCCAAGGTCTTCATTCTTTAGAAAGACATTTTTCAAAGAACATTTGTACTTTCAAACAGCTCTCTACTTGGGGGAAGCTCAGATTACCATGAAATTTTCAATTAAGTTATCAGTCATTTTCAGGATTTTGTCATCTTGGACTCCAGTGTTACTGATTTCATTAATCTCTTGACAGCTAAATCCAGGCAAGTAATAATCTAGGCCTATATTGCCACACCAAAGACTGGGCAGGAAAAACTGATTGATTCCACTAATATTCATCTATAAGTGCTAGTTACCATAGCTGGAGAGAACAAATTTTCTGGTCATAAATATATGAAATTTATTAGATAGTCCAAAGATGCCTGAAGATGTATCAAACTATGTATCAAATTTGGCAGATAATTAAATGGACAGAATCTTGAGCATATCAACTGTATTATTTCTTTCATTACAGCAAAACCAAAACAAACTTGCATTTATCTTATCTTCAGTTCCCTGAATCTGGAAGAAAATCTTAGCAGGGCTAGGCAGATTATTGCACAGTTTTGGATGGAACAGTCAGCATACAGGATTCCACTCTATGGATTCCAGAATCCCAGTTGAGCTGGTAAATTTGACTGACCTAATTATTGTGAATGACTGGTCAGCACCTTTGATAAATAAAGTTAATATTGTTTAAAGCATCTCAATGTTTCATAAATGGGCAATTTGCTTGCACCATTGGGACAGGGAGCACTAGTTTGATTGAGCAATAATAGATTGCCATGGGAATGAATGGAATGAGAGAAAGCTATAAGCATACTATTGGAATTCAGGGAGTAGCACAGACTGTTTTCCCAAATCATTGTAGGAGGGCTTCTCTCATATAATCCATGATACTGTTTCTTAGTGATATTTTTAAGTGTCAGCACAAACCTGAGAAGCAGCAACATTGTCATTCAAGATGAAATGATATCTAGTTTGAGATGTTGCTTTCAGGTGCTTACTCTCTGAAGGATATTTACTAAATAGTTTTTGAAGCATGCTCATCTCTACTGCTACTCGGTAGCGCAGTGTACTGCAATACAGCAGTATGTCTGCTGTCTGCCGGTTCAAATCCCACCAGGCTCAAGATTGACTCAGCCTTCCATCCTTCTGAGGTGGGTAAAATGA
>JAEANM010024292.1:0-11185 GCA_017656035.1 Myanophis thanlyinensis
TTTAATTATTTTAAATTGATTTTAACTGTATTCTGTATTTCTATTATGTTTTTATTGGCTGTAAACCACCCCGAGTCTTGAGGGAGAGGGGGCGGTATATAAATTAAATTAAATTAAATTAAATTAATAAGAAAGGAGGTAGTTGGTAAGAAAGGAGGTAATTGGGTAGGTGGTTACTTCATATATAAGATTAAGATGTTGTGCTGATGCTCCATATGGTGGGAGTGGCTTGCAATGACCAGTATTTAGAGCCACTTAAATATATGTGCTTAATGCCCTGCTTTGCATTCATTGTGTATCTAGGTGACACTATCAACCAAAGCTCCATCCCCTCCCATCAGAACCGTTTCCCAGACTACCTTGAAGCCATTCCGGGGACTAATGTGGACCTTGGAACACTGGAAGGTGATGCCATGAATATAGAAGGAGAGGAACTGATGCCAAGCCTACAAGAAGCGTTGAGCTCCGATATCCTGAATGACATGGAATCTGTGCTGGCAGCCACCAAGCTAGATAAAGAAAGCTTTCTTACCTGGTTATAGGGGCCTCAGGGAGACGGAATTTGAAATCTTTGAAGGATCTAAGGATATAAGACATGTACCGTTGTTGAGAACGAGCCTGTATCATAAAGGCATCTTGGCTTATGATCAGAGAGGAAAACATTTTACTGAACAAAATACTTCAGATTTTGTTGATCCAATGTTTTGTTCTTTTTTTTTTTTTTGTCCAATCGCTGCTGTTATATCGCTGACCTCTTTCACGTTGACTCTGAAGAATTCAGTTTTTGTTTTTTCTGTTGCAACTACTGTTCAGCATGGTGGTAATGTGGACAGGGAGAGGATGGGAAAGAGGATGGGAGAGAGAGAGAGAAAGAGACCAGCTATATTTCTGGATGATGTCTTACCATTCTGTTTGCTTGTCTTTTTCTTTGACTAACAACAACCCTTAACTGGCCCAGCAAGCCAAAAATAACATATCTGATAGAGCAGTGTTTCTCCACCTTGAGAACTTTAAGATGGGTGGACTTCAATTCCCAGAATTCCCCAGCCAGCGAATGCTGGCTGGGGAATTCTGGGAGTTGAAGTCCGCTCATCTTAAAATTCTCAAGGTGGAGAAACACCGTGATAGATGGTAGTGGAGGGGTCCATACTAATTTGGAAATAAAGCATAAAATGTTTCTTTGTTGGGCACAAATCATCAAATATTTTAGTGCTGGGCACAGTACTTCATGCTGCTTGATTTATATTGAACAAAATAGACACACGCCAAGCATGGCTGTTGGATTGTGCCCACTGGCAGCTTTTTAATTCTGTTAGTTTGCTCACCTTTTACAGCATCATAAAGAAACCCTTTTATACAAAAACATGGGTCGTGATTGTTGCCTCTTTAGCTTGTTTTCCAAATTGTAGATCTATTTTTAATTATAGCAGTAGATTAGAAAAGGAACTTTCCCTGGTTCTGTTGTGTGTATTGGTTGTTTTTTGTTTTAATATTTTTTAAATAGTGAAATCTAAATTTCCTGACTTCACCTAGTCTTATTTAAGTCTGAATGGATTTTTTTTATACTAAGCTAACATATAACCAGTTAATATCAGTAGTTCTATGTTTAGCTTGCAGCTTTTTAAAAGATAACTTTGAATGTATCCATTAGATTAAAGAGCCATTGGCTTAAGTTTTACCCCTGTATCCAGAATTCAAAGAAACTCCCTCTTCCTACAGAATTCTTTACCTAAATGTACTTGTTTCAACATTAGTCCCACGTATTCTGGAAGGAGTTTTTAAAGTTTTTAACATTGCTGTTTAAGAATGGCCACCTTGTATGGCTTTTACCCTGAGTTTTAAACACAGTACACCTTACACTGAGTTTTTAATCAAAGGGCAGTTTTTGTTTATCATGTGGAGAGCTTTTTCATTTTGATGAAATTGATGGCTTTGAAAATCAAATGTCCCCAGTGAAAAGAAAACGATGCTTTCCTGTACATAGTTTCATGAAACTGTCTGCACTGTCAGGTGAGTTTACAATATTAGCAGTGGGAACACTCAAGTTAAGCTGTATCAAAACCATACAGAAAAAATAGGTCCATTGTACATTTAGAAGACTGTACAGATATGTGATAGATGGCAACATGAGCATGTAGTTGGCCATGTGTTTTAGTTGTAGTGATTAGCACTGAAGTCAAAGAGTGAGTATATATAACTTTTCTTTTAGCAGGAATGGATTATTGTCAAAGTTGTCTGTAGGAATTGTGATATTCCAAAGAGTATTTTAAATGAACAAAATGCCCATGTTGAAATATAAGCTATGATGCCTTCCACCCCCCCTTTCCTTTAAATGCATTGGCACCAATAAGTGCCTCACAGGTCTGTCAGCATTCCCATTAATGTGTTACCTTTATTGCAAGAGTTTATAGCATTAACCATCAAGAAAAGTTTAAACCTGAAATTCAGTGTATAATTTTCAGATTACGCCATGCTTAAAAAAAAAAAAAATTGGACGGAGTTGGTAAAAGTTATTTCCATTTGATGTCTTGTGAAGCAGGAAATGCCCTCTCCCTCGGGCACCACCTATTCACCCTCAAAATCTGCTCTAAAAGAGATCGGCTCTTTTGAGAAAGATTTTATGGGTACCTGGGAAAGAAGTCGAGAAATGTAATGCTGGGTTTCAGCAATGTGCCCCTTTTCAGTTGACACGAGGATGAAGTTAACAATTGCAGCCTTGAGTTTTGTGTATGCCGATAAGCCACAGCTTGATGAACTATTTTTCTTCTGCAATGCCGTATCAGCCTCCAACTTGGTAAACATGTGAATGTGGTCATATGAGCAGATTCTCAGTCCCATTAAGAGGATTCCTCTGTTTTTTTACTTCCCCCACCCTTTCCAAGAAATACTTGAAAGCCAACTGAAACTAACTACGAATTGATTCAAATAGTGTTCCAAGCAAAAGGAAGGGTGAAAAATTCAGAGTTCTTACATTTGGTTTTTTTTCCCCCCTATATATGGGAGGACCATGTGTCCCTGTTTGAATATCAAATAGGAACTTCTGAATTCCTGTACCCAGTAATCGTTTTTGGTTGCTTTACCTTGGTTACAGCTTTAAAGTTGGAACACTTTTTTTCTAATTTTTCCTTGTTGTACACTATGCTACGCAGCTCAAATTATATTTGAGTAGCACTGCTGGAGAAGTACTTACCTAAAACTTCCCTTGAATTTCTCTTAACACTAAGCCTTCTGTACAGTACTTAACTCTAGTTACTCTTTAAGCCTGTTTATTAGGTGGGAAAAGTGCCTTAGCAATCACTTGTACTGTTGGCAGAAGAAAAACAAACTAGATGCTATTACACATTTTTTTTATTCAAATCTATCATTCGACAAAGTGGCTTACTCTTTTTAGGGTATTGAAACGCAAAAGAAAAAAAAGTGTTATAGGTAGTATTTTGTATTGACTGGTGTATATATTTAAACAGATTTACTGTCCTAACTTTATGGCTTCTCGATGTTTTTTTAAAGTACAGTGTGTTCAAAATGAAAGCTTATGAATTCTTGTGTATGTTCGGCCACATGCTTTGAAAAAAATATACTGTTTCGATAAATCATGTGGATTCACAGTTGTACCAATCAGTGTTGGAGCTCAAGCAATGCAAGGTTAAGAGCAATTAATGGTACCCTCTCTTTTGCACATATGGAAAATCCATATTAAAATGACTTCAATTGCAATCATGGGGGTGGGGAGCGATTTTTTATACAAGAGGCGGGTTTGTACGTTTGTCTAAAGTGACACTTTCCTTTTGGTGAAAAACTTCTATATTTTAAAATGTTTTCTTTTAGAGAACTCTGAAACACAACTCTCAAATATATATAGTTATAAATGTTATATTTTCTTTAGGTGTAAGAGCATGCCTATGTTAGATACCGTAGTAAATTCTGTTACATTATTTTCCTTTTATGTAATACATTTTTCACTGCTTTTTTTTGTTTTACATGATATAAATATATACTTTGCGCTTAACGATGTGTTTGTTTTATTTTTTTAACATTCATATTTTTAACATTAAACACACCCAAATGCTAATAAGACCCTAATATGAGTGAATTTACACCCGCAAAACTGACAGGTAACTTAAAAGAATGACTAGGTGGTGTCTTTGGTTTTAATTGATAATCATATTTTAAGACAACGATTGCTGTATTTTCAAGAAATCCAAGAAAAAATGTAAGCTTGGCTGACAAGAAGGTTGAACAAAGCCGAAGTGGTGCTTTGCCCATTCAAAACAAAATTGTTCTACAAAGTACGTTACCATGAGCAAAATACTCCTAATTGGGGAATTAAATTAAGTTGAGAACCACCCATATATGACTCAGCATTAATGCAGTGCAATTCCGTTTCGGATGTGTACATGGGTAGAGAAGCAGAACTGAACCGAATGGGCCTCAGTCGTTCAGCAAATCCATCTGTTATCTTTGAAATGATTCTGTGTTACTTTGCTGAGGGGAGACATTCAGAGAACGGGGCCGGGGGTGTGGTTGCCCATTTATATAACATAATTTAAGCTTAATTTAAATTAAGAGCCACGGTGGCGCAGTGGTTAAAATGCAGTACTGCAGGCTACTTCTGCTGACTGCCAGCTGACTGCCATTTGGAAGATCGAATCTCACCAGGCTCAAGGTTGACTCAGCCTTCCATCCTTCCCAGGTCGGTAAAATTGCGGGCCCAGATTGTTGGGGGTAATAGGCTGACTCTGTAAACCGCTTAGAGGGCTGTGAAGCAGTATATAAGTCTTAAGTGCTACTGCTATTAAAGAAAAACTGCTGGGCTCGACTCCCGTCGTGACCCAAATGGAGGGGAAGAGCCAGGTCTCAATGGATTTCCAGAAGGCCAGGTTGGGGAGACCTTCCAGATTTGGGACAGGTGTCTCATCAAAGGCAGACGTCACTCCTAGGTCCTGGCAGATGACATTTGTTTAATAGAACCTGGAAGATTCTATTAAAGATTCCAAATTATTTGATTTGCCTCTCAAATAACCTGACCCCTTGCTACAGTATGTAGGGCTTTTAAGGCTGGTAACTGGAACCTTGAATTGCACCCATATAGAAGCAGGAACCTATGTAGCTCATGAAGCAGTGACAGGACAGGCAAACTGCAGGGCACCCAAAATTCTGCAATTTTGTATTTTGGATCCATTGAAGCTCCTGGGT
Organism: Myanophis thanlyinensis; assembly: GCA_017656035.1. Classification (NCBI taxonomy): domain Eukaryota; kingdom Metazoa; phylum Chordata; class Lepidosauria; order Squamata; family Homalopsidae; genus Myanophis; species Myanophis thanlyinensis. The sequence continues at coordinate 5,194 of JAEANM010024292.1, forward strand.
GGTCTTCATTGCATCATGAAGCACACACACATACTTTGGCTGTGAGTCGTACATTAGATCTAAATCCTTATGACTTGTACATTAATAGCTGTGAAAGAGTTAACGCGCAATTTAAAAAAAAGTTTGGATCGGGAAGGGGGTTTATTGCTATTAAGAAAAACTAGGAAAGGTTGCCACGTTTAATTAAGCAACAGAGCGGAAAATCCACTGTTTTAAGTTCTAGATTATTAAACACATAATTCATGTAGTGTGTTTATCGTTGGTCTGGCCTGGATACCTACAAATGCATTTCTGTCTAAAAATACTTGTTTCCAATTATTTGCTATCTTAATATTCCTCTTTCCTAATTAACTCTCATAGCTTATTGGGTTCCCAGCCCCTCCCCCACAAATCAAATCTTTATTATAGTCATTGACCAACATATGGAGGACAGGCTACAATTAGTAATTTTTAAAAACAAAACAAATTTTAAAAATTAAACAGTCTTAATTTTATGCATATGCTTTGTAAAGTGAAAATCAACTTTTCTTTTTCAAAGCTTGTCAGCATATTCATTTTCAGCAAAGGCAAGGTTCTATAATGAATTGTTCACGTGTAATACAGTATATTGTATATTACGCATAATATTATTACAGGGTATTAGAACTTTTGTGTGTATTGCAATAGCATTGCGAGAATCATTCCAACAGTGTTTGTGACAGGACTTTGTTATATTTATCGTATGGCACCTTCACATCACGTTTCAATAAAAAGATGAGAACACAAAATATGAAATATAAAGACTAAAATATTATAAACATATGTCTGGATTACACATATACTTCTATATTTATTTGACAAATCTTGATAACGGGGCCAACTTTATCATAGGGTCCTGAAAATGACCTTTGTACAAGTACTCCTTGACTTAACAACAGTTTGTTTAATCATTCAAAACTACTGAAAAGATGTGGCCTATGACCATTTTTCATACGACAGTTGCAGAATCTCCATGGTCACATGATTAAAATTCAGGTGCTTGGGCAACTGGTTCATACTTACAACCATTGTTATGTCCTAAGGTCATGTGATTCCCTTTTTGACAAGCAAAGACAGTGGGGAAGCCAGATTCACTTAACAACTGGGTTACTAGTTTATCAACTGCAGTGATTCACTTGCCAACTGTGGCCCAAAAAAAGGTCATAAAACGGGACAAAACCCACTTAACAAATGTCTCACTTAACACATTTTGAATTTGTTCAATTGTGGTCATAAGCCAAGGGACTACTTGTATTCATACCTTGGAGCATAATTTAGTGTAGCGTCATGTGAGATAGCCAGGAGATCGCTAGATGTATCTTTGCCTTGAAGTGACTGTTCTGATAAGTGTGACAGCACATGATTGACCTTAGCTGGTTTAGGAAACAGGTTTGGACCTGGTCAGTAGAGATAGTCCTTGACTTATTTGTTTAGCAACTGTTCGAAGTCACAACAGCATTGGAAAAAAAATGACTTCTAACTCAATGTCTAGGGAGATTCTCAGCCATCCAAGTCCTGGTTATCCCAAAGGTACTTTTTTCAAGAGGCAACTAGATGTTTCGCTTCTCGCTCAAGAAACTTCTTCAGCTCTGGTTGGATGGTGGAGAACAGAAGGATTTATACTCCTTGTAGACAGCTGATCGTTTGCCTTCTTTTAAGAGAGTTGTTGAAGCCACCTGGAGGTTTATCTGTGTCCTCAGCATCACCGATGTAGTGCAAATGAGTCTGGAGCCTTCTTGGAACTGTTGAAAGGACTGTGTTGTAGACCAGAGATGGACAATGTCATACTCCCCTTTGTTGAGAAGGAGCAGCCCTCTGTCAACAGGGGGAGGGATACAACAGCATCTAACTCTAGTCTACAACACAGTCAGCTGCCTGTCTAAATGTGTCAGCGTCCCAAGTAACATCTCCGCAACAATTAAAACTCCAAGGCAAGTATATTCCTCAAAGCTTAATTTTATTGAAGACATCATATTGGCACATCTGGGGAAAACCCGAACCTGAATTCCCGCGTTTTTCCCACCCCAAGTAAAACCAAAGTATCTTCCTCCAATTTGTCACATGCAACAGCCCGGTCCAATCCAGCCACGATTGCACGACTGGGCCATCAACCGTCTCAGCCTCTGCAGGTGCTGGTTGAACGTCCTTGGTTCTCACGGAAAAGAATGTTATTTTGTTACCACCCCAAGCAACTATCTAGTCCCTCCCCCTGCTATGTCTAGTGTGGCAAACCCAAAAGGAAACGAAAGCAAAAAGAAATGGAAAGCGAAAAGAGAGAAAGGGGAAAAAAAATCCAAATAAGAGTCTTGGAGTTGACGAAACCCGTGACCATGGGGAATACTGCAACAGTTGTAACTGTGAAAAATGGTCATAAGTCACTTTTCTCAGTGCCATTGTAACTGAACAGTTACTAAATGAATTGTTGTAAGTTGAGGACTACTTATACAACACCTACAGAAAAGTTTTAAAAAATGTTATTCCTAAATAATAAAATAATTCAGCCTAACTAAAGGGAGATGTTAACATTAAGTATTTTTCTGTTTCAAGGTCTTTTTTCCTTATTCCAGTGGTCCTCTTAAGTAATCTTGAATTCATATTGGTCATATTCTGAATCCTGTGGTCTCCCCTTGATTTATCAAGAGGGGCATTAACTTTACTGGAAGAAAGTAATAAATCATTTGGAAATGTAACAAGAGCAAACAAAACTTATCAACCAATTGCATGACTAATAATGAAAATACCCTAGTTCGGGGTGACATCTGCTTTTGTGAATTTGGAATAGGAACGAACTTGAAAATCTGTCCTTCTAGAACTCTTCGTCTGTAGACTACACACCCCTTTGAAGTGTTTAGATAAACATGCAGCTCCTGCTTTTATAGTCCAGTCAGAAAAGGAAATGAAGACTGTCCTAAGCTACTTTGCTGAGAGCAAATTAAAAATTCCCCTGGCAACATCCTGCAATCACATTTATCTGTATTTGTAAATACACTTCAGATGTGCTTCCACGAAAGCTATCAATTCTGTAAGATGTTTTTAGAAGCACTTTCATAAGTTTGTTTTAGAAGCGTTATTCTTCTCATTGCAAGAAATGGGTATGCCTAGTGGCAGGACTTGGGTATGTCTAGTTCAGTGATGGCAAACCTTTTACTTACCAAGTGCCGAAAAATATGTGCTTCGTGCATGCCATCCTCCACGTGCGCTACACATGCAACCTCACCATCTGCGCATGCATGCAGCTGTTGCACGTGCAATGCATGCGTGCTGCATGCAGGCACTCATGCACACATGAGAAATCAGCTGTGCATACATAGGAGAGTTCTAAAGACCAGCTGGATTTCCTTCTGCAATCATGCGCATGCACAGCGGACGCCCGAAGACCAGCTGGGTCTCTGCAATCGCACATGCGTGCACATAGGTAAGTTGGAGGTAAGTTAGCCGGCAGCTTGTGTGCCCAGCAAGATGGCTCTGCGTGCCACCTGTGGCACCCGTGCCATAGGTTCGCCATCACGGGTCTAGTTTAATTAAAAAGGACTAGGGGTGACACAATGGCAGTGTTCCAATATCTAAGGGGCTCCCACAAAGAAGAGGGGGTCAACTTATTCTGCAAAGCACCAGAAAGCAAGAAAAGAAACAAGGGATAAAACTAATCGAAGAGAAAACCGACTTAGAACTAAGGGGAAATTTCCCGACAGAATAATTTAATCAGTGGAACAACTTCCCTCCAGAAATCGTGGGTGCTCCAACACTGGAGTTTTTTTAAGAAGAGACTGGACCACTATTTGTCTGAAATGTTACAAAGTTTCCTACTTGAGCATGGAGTTGGACTAGAAGACCTCCAAGGTCCCTTCCAACTCTGTTATTTCTATTACTCTGTTACATTCATTTGAATTCTTTTTCCCATATAGTGCAATTGCATTGGAGTAGGAGCTACTAATACTAATCACATTCTGTCTCTAAGCACTGCGGGAATAAGATGACAAAAGATACAGCTCAAATCTCTTCCATTGGTATGTATAAAATTTGCATTTCCCCAGAAAGTTCTAGTTTGCTTGCTAACATTGTCCTCTTATTGCGATACAGTTTGCTTTCTCCATGCAAGCTAGAGGAAAATAAGACTCATTTTTCCTAAATCTATATTTAGCCTTAAATCAGACTGGACTGTTTTTGGAGTAGTTTGTATTGGATTTGGCCATTTCTCAAGCTCTAGACCGAGGCGATCCCTGTGTATCCAAAAGAAGAAACATAATTTCACGAGTAATGTCCATGACCGATCCTTCTTAACTTAGAGCCCCAGTGCTGAACTGGGTATGACTCATCTGTTCTTGGCAACCTCATATGTTTTGCTATCAGTGAAAAAGAAAGATTTCCAGCCAAGTTGTTAGCTATGACCTTTGGAAACAACTGAATTTGGTTTCAGTGGGAAACTGCATTGAGAATGTAGTGACTTTGGATGACCCTATTCTACATAGTATATATACAGAAGGATGGAGTTTGCATAGACAGATACGTGAGGAGTCTCTGTGTATGATGTAGAGAGCCGTTATTCTGCAAAACAGTCTTAATCTATAAATATAAAATAAATATAAAAATGGATGTATGTGTGTATATTCCAGGATAACTCTGGAATGCCTTGACCAATTTCAACCAAACTTGGTACACAGATGATTTACTCTCTGGAAACAAATACTGTGGGGTTAAGACACCCCTAGCACCCCTAAATGTGTGTGTGTGTGTGTGTGTCTGAACTTGTGGTCATTGAGGCGGGTCAAGGGGAGCTTGGTGGAACACAGAAGTAGCTTGGTGATTGGCTGCAGCAGGTCATGGAGCAGAGTGTGGCTTGATTGCCTGGGTCGGATCATGTGGTCTGGAAGCCGATAGTGGTGGTGGGAGACCCATAAACCTGGAGGCCATCTTTCACGAGAAGGTGAGTGAGCCTCTTGCCTCCCCTTACGGAAGGTTGGATGTGAGGTTAAAAAGAGGGCGAAGCAAGAGGAAAGAAAGGCGGCTCGTGGTTCACACTATAGATGTAATTCATTCCTTTTCCTGTCTAATACCGGATTGGGATAAATAAATACCCAGGCAACACCAGGTTATCAGCTAGTGGCAGATAAAAAGCAAAAACATTTGCAGAACATTAGGGGTTAACCTTGGTTAATTAGAGTTTGGGGAAGGATCTTGGTTGCCTGAACGTAGCTTGTTTGGTTAGTTTAGGGTTCACTGTACTAAGGGGAACTGAGAACATGAGTTAAGCATGTTGTGTGAATACAGGAAATCTCTGATCTCTGCCATTTCATATTAAGAATTGTCTCGTCCTGCTCCTCAGCTGTTGGGACACTGCTGACAGGATAAAGAACAACAGGCATAAACAGTGTCTATATAAAGAAGTGACTCAATGAACATGTCTGTTCGCTTCTGGAAAGATGAAGGACATCAGGTTCATGTTCCTAATTCCTTCCTTCTGGCTGAACTACATATTCCTCTTTCGTTTGGAAGAATAGTCTCCTAGCTTCTGCAGGAAAACAAAGGGACTGGCTCTCTTTGCATAAGGGATAGGGGATTATCATTGCTTCTGCATGAAAAGATGCTTGTTCCTTGGAAGGAAAACTATGATAGACATGTCACCTTGCTGAGAAAGGTCCGTCTAGCCAGCCTATGGTTTTTCCCATATTTTCCCCAATATATGGCTGTGAGAATCAGACCATAAGGAAGGCTGAATGCCAAAGAATGGATGCCTTCAATTTGTGACGTTGGAGAAGAGAATCCCTTAGACAGCAAGGAGATCAAATCAGTCAATCCTAAAGGAAATCAACTCTAACCATTGTTTGGGAGGACAGATACTGAAGCTGAAGCTCAGATACTTTGGCCACCTAATGAGAAGAGAGGACTAACAGAAAAGACCTGTCAGGGTTCCACACAACATCATCAATGCAATCAGAATTCCAGAGAAGCAAAGTCCAAAGAATAAGATTTTATT
>JAEANM010024293.1:0-11185 GCA_017656035.1 Myanophis thanlyinensis
AGGCTAGAAACAACACCAGAATGTTTCTTTCCTGCCTTCCTTACAGGATTAACCCTGCAAAGTGGAAAAAAACAAAATGAGATTTCTTCTAACAACCAGTTCTCTGAACCACTTAGAAAATTTACTGCCGGTTCTAGCGAACCTGCTAGAACCTGCTGAATTTCATCTCTGAACTGGAGTTCATCCCACACCATGGAATGAGTAATCTATCTTGAGATCACTCAGATCTCAAATGTAGGCTTGCTGCTTATCAAGCCATATGAGCTACTGTGATTCTCTGAAACGTGTTGATGTATCATAAGTGAATTCAGTAGTCTCTTGTTAACCTGTGCTGGTAAAGATTTCCCCCTTCCCATTGAGATCTATAATGAAGTCTCCTATTGAACTCCTCCTTTTTTCTGAACACCCCCCTTTACGTTTAAGAACACAAAAATTATACCAGAGAAATATAATAAGGAAAATGTATATCTGATTTTACATGTACTAACAGCAGCTAAAATTGTATTTGCACAGAACTGGAAGTTTGAGGAGATCCCAAAAGAGGGGAAGGTGATTAAAAAATACTAGAATGTATGGAAATGGATAGACCGACGATGGAAATAAAAAAAAAAGAATTAAGTAAATTTTATAAGATATGGGAAGTATTTTACCACTGGCTAGACAGTAAAAACAAGAAATAGATATAAAATGAAATTATGATATGCTAGTGAGGATTTTTGTTATAGTAATATGGAGAATGTGAATGAATATAAATTTTTGAAGATGGTATTATATTGTATGGCACTATATAATATTATGGTTATGTTATAGTCTAATATAGGGTAAATATAAGCTGAATTGGAAAATATATTTGTACCCCCAAACAGCTTGCAATTTGATGGATGATGTAAATTGATTTATATAAATAAAAATAAAACATTTAAGAAAAGAAAAAAGAACATGAAGAATTTTAAATAAATGGCAAAAACTAAATAAGATTTGAACCAAGAAAGTTACAAACTATAACATTTAAGGGTTAAAAAAAGGACTATTAAAACTCTTACATAATTTTGGATTTAACTATATAGAATAAACAGCTTTTCTTGAGAACCAGAATCATTTTGTCTATGTGGAAGTTATAAGAGAATTAAGAGATCATACTATTTAAACTAGGATTCCAGGAAAAAAGGGGAAAAAAAGAAAACGAATATCTACCTTTGGTTTTGATAATATTGGGATTGAAATGATATAAAATATTGTGACATTTGAAATATTAAAGGGGATTTTTGAAGAATGAGGCCAGAAATTAGTAGTCACAATGTCAGCAATATCAGTAATAATGCCAGTAATTTGTAATACCATTATCAGTAATGGTGTCAAGCAATTTTTAGGAAAAACAGTGAGCGTTGCCCGGCATGTTGACTTAACGTTTCTACATCTTTTTTGTGCTGCTGGTTTTGCTGCTGGTTGAAATAGGATTGTAGTTCTGTCATGCTAGTTATATTACTTAGTCCTTTCTGCATAAAGGAAACAGTTCTTTAATTGTTTTCTTATTTTCAAAGTTGTAATTAATGTAATTCTCTTTTTTTACATTAGAGGTTTCCTTCACAAAAATCAGAAGTATATTAAGAAATGTAGGGCATTAAACCTCAAGTCTTCTTCAAGAAATGAAGTGCTATTTAAGTCCACTCAATCAATCACAATAGAATTGGAAGGGACCTTGGAGGTCTTCTAGACCAACCCCTGCTCAACCATACCATTTCAGATAGGTGACTGTCCAGTCTTTTCTTAAAAATCTCCAGCGATGAAGCCTCTACAACTTTTGAAGGCACTACTTAATTGTCCTCACTGTTTGGAAGTTTCTCCTTAATTCCAGGTTGGTTCTTTCCTTGATTGTCTCCATTCATTGTTTCTTGTCTTGCCTTCTGGTGCTTTGGAAAATAAGTTGATTCCCTCTTCTTTGTGGAAGCCCCTCAAATACTGGAATACTTCTATCATTTCACCCCAGTCCTTCTTTTCCCTTGACTGGCCATACTGTACCTAATACCTGTAACCGTTCTTCATATGCTTTTGTCTCAAGGTCTTTAATCATCTTAGTCATCTTTCTTTACACTTTTTCCAAAGTCTCAACATCTTTTTTGTAACATGGTGACCAAAACTGGATGCAGTATTCCAGGCCTTAATAAGTCTTTATAAAACAGAACCACTGCAATACATCACATGATTTTGATTCTATGACTTTGTTTATATAACCAAGGATTGTATTAACTTTTTTGGATGCTGCAGCACATTGCTGGCTCATGTTTAAGTAATTGTCCACTAGGATTCCAAGATTCTTCCCGTAGTTACTGTTTTTGAGCCAGGTTTTGCCTGCTCTGTATTTGTGCCATTCAAAAACCCTGAAATATGTCAGTAAGATATGGCTTCAGGGTGACTTGTTCTCTCAATATTAAAAAAGTTGTCAACTATACAAATCAGAAAATAGATCTCTGTCTACTCTAGATAACTCCTCTCTAATACAACTAGGAAACAAAGGTATCTTGCAACTTAGCAGATAAAAAATTCATGTGCATACAAAACATCATGTCATATGAAAGGTCCATTATATGGCAGTGCACATTTGATTCTTTTTCTCCTTTTTTACACAAGATATCTTGATACTAAGCATACATAACATCAAGTATACACCACATAATAACTTTACTATATCTTTGTTCTGTAACAATTAGATTTGGAACTACTACAATGGAGGAAGTTCAAACATCCACTTAACTATAAAAATCACTAGGCAAACTTGAGAAAGTCAGTTGACCTTCACTTTCTTCATGGGATTATTATTACTATAAATATTTGTGTGTGCAGGCAACCGAAACAAGGAAAACAATATGTAAGCAATACTAGGTTCCTGGAAGAAAGATAACAGTAAACATGAAATAACTATATACAATTTAAAGTTGAAAAACTTGGCCAAGATTTCCAGAGTATGAATTCAGTTTTGAAACCGAAACTAAGTGCTACTTACTGTCTCTTTATAGTTATTGATATTGCTAATTATTATTACAGTTTCCAACTTTTCTCAAAATTGGAAAAAGTCAAAATGATTTACCAGAGTATTTTCCTTCATTTTATTCGCACATTTTATTCCTTATAATTTACTTTGGTATACCAAAGAATGACTACATCAGTAAATTTCTATGGCTGAAGATGGTTTTGAACCCTGATCATCATAGTTCAGTGACTCAGCCTCTATACAACAGTAACTCTTATAGAAATGCTCTTAATTTCACATCACATTTATCATATTTAGAAACTGCCCATTTTCCTCATAGTGGGACATAATTGTGATACTTCAAAAACAAATAATAGTATTTTATTTATACTTGATTTTCAGGTGTAATGATGTCTTCAACTCTCCTAAATTATTCTGCTATAGTTTTCTGGTAGCTATTGTTTCTCCTTAAATAGACTAAAGTATGAAAAAAAACAAACACAATCTTTGTACAAAGCACAAAGAATATGATCAATGTAATGGGGCTTTCAGAGATAAACACATCATATAAAAAGACAGATCAAAAATATTATTAAATATATTATAAATAAAAATGGAATGGGCATATCTGCTGTGTATGTACAGTATATGTACACACACACACACACACAGAAAAACCTTGACTTTACACACACACACACACTTTGTAATAAACTCTTATGTCTCATGTATAATTGGTGTAAAAAGCTGTAATTGAATATATCAGGCAGCACATTAATATTATTTTTGCAAAATGAAGATCCTGATACTATTCGACAAGATTATTCAGAGAAAAATAAGTTATACATGATTTCTTCCAAAGAGTTTTAATTGTCCTTATTAATATAAAATAATATAACACAGATGCAACAGCATTAAGAGATTGGTCTTCCTTTCCTATTATGTCTAAAACAGACACCAATTCAACAAAGAAACTTTTCATATGCATATAAATGCAAAACTGGAATTTCCACCATATTATTTTCCTGTTAGTTCCTTTGCACAAACATTTGTAAACATTTAGAAGTCATGAAGGCATTGTATAGCTGGATTCCAATGTGTGATTCCTAAATATCTACATAATATGTATTATCTACCATGCCAGGAATTGAACATTTTGAATAATTCCTTTTGCCCACCAGATCATGCTAATCTGGAAATTTTGACAGAGATGTCACAGTTTTCATATTAATATTCTGTAATGTAAGCACTTTAGTTTATGGATAATTACCAGACTACTAATCACATCATTGTGATCTGTAGAAGAAACAGAATATTCTAGTTTTCTATAGAGAATTCTGTTTCCCTAATGGTAAATTATGTATATACTTAACTATCAATGTACTGACAGATAATCCTTTTTGAGATCATTAAATATTATGCCTCACCTTTTAAAAAAAAGTTATATCTACATTGCATTAACATTCTGTTACTAATATTTTCACAATGATATTTGGACTTTATAAAAGTATAGTAGTTAAAGTGATTGATAATAAGAGAAATGTCTGGCCAGAATGAGTTAGAATCATTGTACATTGAACAGTGTTGCAAATTTTTTTTGAATATTTTTAAAGTTACTGTTAAAGTTACTTTTTAACTTATCTATTTGGGATATCTATTATGTATGTCTAGAAATCTAGCATGTTTGTGTTTCTGGAGTATTTAAAATACTTAATGGTGATTAACATAGGAATTTCTTTTATCAGTCTTAACTTTTCCTATTTGTTGTAGAAATAGAGAGCAGTTAACTGAAGTCAAGAAAATGCTTGCAGATTTATCTACATTCATTGTCAAAAAATATATATATCATGGTAATATCCCCAAAATTTCTTCTAGTTATACAAGGATCTTCTTTATTGAACATATAATATTACCCAATTGAGAGAGTGATTTTGATATCGTTGGGCATTCCAGCAATTCAGTTGCAGACAATGAGTTAAATATAACAAGTTTGCAGTTCTGAGTCTAAAAGAACAGAGAAACACTCCCCTCCAATTAATTTATACAGAAAAATGATTAGATTTCTCTGCATATTCAGACAGATGGCAAAGAAATATGAATAAAACATTTCATTTCATTGCAAACAGCAAGTCCCTACCACCAAATGACTAAGAATGGACATCAAAGATCCTCAAATTTCTATGCAAAAGTATCAAAGCAATTTATTGTAAAATGAATGAGGCAGTTTAAATAATAAATAACAATAATCATAAAGTAAATAAAATTTAAAATAAAATTTAAAAAGTGCCCAGTAGGTATTAGTTAAGCAATCATCTTCTGCCCTCTTCTGCCCTAGTCTTTTTTTTTTTATAATTGTATTTAGTTTGCTGATAATTGTATTTGTTTAGAAAAAGGCTGCTGTGGTAATCTGGGTTAAAACCAACCATGATTCATCATGATGTGTGAACCAAGTGACTGTAAGGAAAAGGTTTTTCCATCTTCAGGAAAAAGGTCACACATTCAGATATAATGCTAAAAAGTGTTTTCTCTAAATATATAAGCAAAAGCCCAGGAGAGCCAAGTAACAACAGGTTTATACTATTTTCCCACCTCTACTTATATATTCATTGTTCAGTGCTGTTGCAGTTTATGTGACTGTTGGTGCTAGACTATTAAAGCATGATATGAGAATAGCAATTCTGGAATTTGTGCACAGCTATATATGTCAGTAGGAATACAGCTGAAAAAAAAATCAGATCAGTGTGTACACAGACAAATGCACACTGCAATACAGTCTTTCAATAAAAGAGGCATGCCAAACAATTGTCAAACTAGCATTCACAACAATTAAAAAAAATAGTATGCAGCATTTGGGATATGAAGGTGAAAATCCAGAGAATGCAGCAGATTGGCAATCACATTACTGTGCACACTGAATTAGCAAAACATTACAGAAACAACAGGAACAAAAATCTATAGCATGGATTTAGCCACTGTGCTTATGGGTCTCCAGTCTCTACAATTACATTTTCAAGGATGGGAAACCTATGGCTTTCTAAATGTTGATTAAATATAAATTCCTACTCATCATTGGCATAATGGCTGGAACTGCTGGGAATTATAATTCAGGAACATCTGGAGGGCAAAAGCACCCCATACTAACTTTAGACACCAAACTGAGTCTTCTAGATATCCTTTTTTTTAAAAAAAAACAATCCTTAAATTGAACACTACAACTTCACAGCAATAAATCAAGTAAGACTGCAGACTAGATAGTTATAGGATGGCTTTAGGTGTCACTACATCTTTAACCCCTGGCCTACCTATCTCTTGGGTGTAAATGGGAGTGTACTATTTAAAAAGAAAACAATTTACTTAAATGTATAATTTTGAATGCTGGAACACTATTTAGAGTAACTACTGCTATTATAAAAATCATGGTTTCCTTTTGCTTTCTATTTGTTAGCATTAATCACAAACAGCATGGCTCCAACTTTAATTTCAATCACAGCATCTATTTCTCTCAGGGAAAAAAATAAAGTTCTTATTAAAACATTTAACTTAGGAGCCAGTATTCCTCATAATAAGGTAGAAGCCTTTTAAAGGGAAAATCATTATATTATGAAGTTTACAGCACATCACTTGCAAATTTTGCATCATGTTATTTTTTAATTAATGTAGCAATGCCCGAAGACTCATGTAATTTTGAATTTTAATAAATGAAAGTCAGAAAAATAAAATAATGCAGCGTACAAATTTACCTGGCAGAGATTTTTCCTAATATTATGATTTTATATAATGCTAGAGAATATAACTGCCGTATAATCCCTCTATGTGATATCAAAAAAGCTTGTGATTTAAAGATCTTACTTTCTTTGTAAGTGAGAATGAAATATCTGAGCAGAACTTGATGCCTGGGAGAAACTGGTATGATGGAGTAGAGGAGATATGTCAAACTCAAGGCCCGGAGCTGGATTTGGCCTATGGAGTACTTAGATCTGGCCCAAGGGCCGCCCTGGAAACCGTGAAGGACCACCCATGGTGTTTCTGCTAGAGAAAATGTGCTCCTCCTGAGCTCCATTTTTGGCTGCCACAGCCTCCTGAAACCCTCTGCCAGTGAAAATGGAACTTGAGAGGGCTGTACATGGCCCTTCTGAGCTCTGTTTTTACTGGCAGAAGGTTGTAGGGGCCCATGGCAGCCAAAAATGGAGCCTGGGAGCCTGTTTTCTCTGGCAGAGTGCTCCACCACAGATGCCCCTGACAAGACTGATGTCAAGCTGGCCATGCCCACCCTGTCCATGCCCATCCCGGACCCCTGCGGTCAAACACCACCCTGATGTGGCCCTCAAAAAAATTGAGTTTGACACCCCTGGAGTAGAACATAGAAGGCAAGTAAATAAATTTTGGATAGTAGTGGAAGATTAATGGTGGCTTGTAGCACTGAATATTTTGGCATATAGATGGAGGCAAAATAGAATCTGGTATTCAAATAACATTGTAGATCTACAAATAAAGATGGAAAGCATCCTCTACAATATTTTCAATAGCTTAAAGAAATTTCATTGTATAAATCAAAGGAAAGTGAATTCTGCACAATGCCTTTTAATTTCACAGATGAAGTTTGGGTCTTTTATTCGGTGCAATCAAACAGACAGATACAATTTAAATCCAAGATCTTGAATTCAGAATGGAACAAATTACTATTAGATTTTTATTCACACTCTGTCAACGTCATGAATATGGCTCTTTTCTCCTGCTAAGGGAAGACTAGAACTCAGTTAGTCATGACTGACTCCAGATTAGAATACTGAATACAGTTAATCAGAAGTGATGCACACATAGACCACAAGGTTATGGAAAAGTTAGGCTTAGCAGATGGAGGTTTAACTGCTAATTAGTCTATATCAGATGATTTTAAGAATACCACCTGTGTATATTAAACCTCATATACGAGACAGTCTTGAGTTTTTTCTACATCTCACAAGTTGTTGGGAAAGAATGTTATAAATTACAAAACTAATTCCAAACCTTTAAATGAATTCTTATGGATATAACACTACGATGACATATTTTTCACTATCATTCTGTCTGACCACACATATCAACAATATGGAGAAGATTTCAGTGAATAATTCTGCAGGCTTCAATAAATTCTAATCCATGCACATATTTTATTAAACTGAGAAAAAAAATTGTCAAATTATTCATGAAGCCAAGAAATAAATGTGTGCTGCATTCTCAAATTAGTTGAATAACCTGACAACAAAAAAAATCTTTGTCCACATTTTTACGCGTGGATACAAAGCCAGAAAACATCCTAGAGTTGAGGAGCAGATCCTGGCCAGTCAGTGGGAGCAATGCAGCAATGGGAAGCTTTAGATCATATAGTGTGTATAAAAAACTTGTCTACCGGCCATTCACTTGCACCAGTATGAGTGTTCAAGGAGGTTACCATATCTACACTGCAACAATTCAGACTGCTACTAGATGGCAGCCAGGAATGTGAGTTTTCTGTATTTTTATTCTATCAACTAGTGAATATACAAACTTCTGAAGCTCAGAAATAGCTCTAACTTGAATAGCTGAGAAAGCCAGCCCTTCCCAATATGTCAATCGTGATCTACTAGTCGATCACAAAGGTAGTATGGGTAGATCGCATGGCAACTGCTTATTTTTGCTTCCCAGAGGTTGGGCATGGGGTTGGGGTGGAACTGCCCTACTTACTTACCTTTGGATAGTTGGAGCCAGGCCTCACACACCTCGGCCCATTTCTTCTGCAGCCAGCAAGCCTTTTCTGAAGACTTCTGTAGACGATAACAGATCTCCAGATCAATTTGGAGCTCTGTTATTGACTACAGAGGCCTTCAGGAAAGCCTTGCTGGCCTAAGTTTTGTATCTAGTTTTGACTTGGCCATTTTATAAGTAGCTCACAAGCCAAAAAAGTGTGGGTATCCCTGGCTTAAGTAATAGCAGAATGGAAAGCAATAGCTTGTTAGGTTCGTATAGAAATATGCTAATATTTTCTTTAATTTCTCATGTTTGGTGAAATGAAAGATGGTGATGGAAGAGAGTATTGACTCCTTTTCCCATTTTTAAACCAATACAAGGTCCATTTATTGGTAATCATCCATGAATTAGATTCTACTTGCAAATAATTTTACATACAAAATAAGAGAATAATAGAAAAGAGAAAGTATTTCAAACTACTAAATGTTGTATCATTACAAAGAAGACTTTCTGAATAATAACTTTCAAGTTTTCTTTTTGGGGGGATGGGTGGGGGGTGGGTGGGTAAAGTTTGGTTGGGACATCAAGTTATGAATTAATAATAATATGTCAGGTTATGCAAATAGATGTGTTTCTGTTTTTAATTTTGGAAATGAATGTACATTTACTACAAAATATATTATTTATTCATTACTGTCAAGTGAAAAATTAATTATTTATCAAAATAATTTACACACCAATAAGAAAATGCAGTATGCCACCTTTGGATTTACTATTACAAATGACACACATGTTTTTTTGAACCTTGAACTGTATCTAAGCATGTTGCGCTTAAACAAAATCAATTTGTTTAAGAAAATTATTCTGCTGTGTAAACATGACATGCAATAATTACTTATTTTTATAATTACACCACTAGTGTGGGAAAACAGACCTTGGAAAATGACTTTCGTCTATGTTAAATGAAGAATATTAGAATCCTCTGGTGGTATTTTAATTGAACAACATATGGAGACTTGAATATACAGAAACTGTAATAGAAATACTAAAATATCAGTTTGTAGCTACTTTTCTTCCTAATTTTTTTTCTAATGGTCCTGTTGTAGCCGAAAGCAAATAAAAGCATGTTTTAAAAAATAGTCAAATGTAAAAAGTTTGTATAAATCAGCAAGGGTCATGGACCAGACCATTTTCCAATTATGATGAAAAGGACAAAGTTCCATGTTTCTACAGATTGGTACAAAAGAAGAACATCGGGAAGTGACACAGAGATAAGGTAACTTCCAAGCTCAACAGATTCATCCAATAGTTTTCAATAAACAAAGCAATGTTGATACTTCGTTGCTTATTAATTCAAAGTCTATATTTTAAAATTCCTCAAAACACAAAGTTGAACTTTCAGTTGCAAGTTATTTTAACAATCTCTGAAAAAGATAATTTATTGCTATTTTGCTTACTTCTTTCAATTTCTGGGGTCCAATAACTGAATTAGGTAATATAAAAAAGAAATTAGATTCCTCCTACAATTAATTCACAAGGCAAGCTGCAAGTTTTTAGTATTAAATATTGAGAAATTGTTTGTGTGTGTGGGGGGAGGGCAGGGAGGCACGCAATGTTATATGTAACTTAATTCAGTGTATGTTTCCTTGGAAGCAAGCCCCAAAATTAAATGCATACAGAGTTTGAACAGTAAACTACTTTCCTTTGTTAAAAAAAATGGCAAATTTTCAAATGTATTAAAACCAATGAAACAAAAATTAAATAATGAAGTAAAAATTAGCATCTGACATTATTTAGTTTACATTAAAACCAGGAATGAACAGGAACACTGTCAGTCAAGTTTAAATCTCAGTTCTCAAATTAGAAATAAATCGTCCTGACTTTCTTTCTGCTTCTTCAAAGTTAAATAAGGTGTTGTTTTTAAAGTAATAATATTATTAAAGAATGCACATTTAAATTTCATTGCAGAAAACATCAAAAATAAAACAAGGAAATACATCCCACTGTTAATTAATTGTATCATTCATAACATGCACATTCAATTAACTATAGCTCCAATAGCTTGTTTACTGGCATTACAACTTGTGTGGTTCATTTTCCATCTGCAAAAATAAGTAATCTGCAAAAATGTTTAAAATATATCACCATATTATTTTACCTATCTTTCTGCTAGAAAGAATTTAGCACTTCTTTTATTCATAAAAACACAATTAAAAGCTTATATTGTAAAGGAGGCAACAGCTTAGAAGATATCTTTAAATTAACATGATATCTACAGCAAACCAAAAGTAGTTCTACAAAACAAAACAAACTTTTAACTTAATAGATTTCCCACTTATAGGAAACAGCATTTTGAAGTAAAACATAGCATTCGGAAAATCTGATCAATCTTTTCTTGCTGGTGTTGATCTCAGCAGGATAACAATTTTTTCTCTAAGCTTTTTAGAACAGTTGGTCCAATTTCACATAAAGGAAACAAAACATAGACTTTATTGAGAAGTATAAAATGTG
>JAEANM010024294.1:0-11184 GCA_017656035.1 Myanophis thanlyinensis
ATTCCCCATATTAATTTCAAAATCTAAGTAAGAAACAATAAATCCCCTTCATTCAAAAGTTATTTTCATATTCTTCACATTTCTTGACTCCTACTTCTTCAGATCTTCCTCTCACCTCTTGGTTTGTTCCTGCTGCCCTGCAATGTCTCTTGTCTACCGAGAAAATTCTGCCCGGCTCTTGCTAATCAGCGAACCCAAGAGCTTGGAGAATGATTACAAGTTATTCTTCTGGTCTGAAATGCTGGACACCTGGCTCAATGTTTTCTGCTCTGCCCACTGGAGAGCTTTCTGAGGCTTTCTTTACAGGACATCCTCTGCCCTCGAAGTTCCTTCAGGCAATCCAATAACTTCGCCGGCTGAAATTCAAATCATATTAAAGGAATAAACAAATCCAAGACAGCGGTTGAAACAGAACCACTTGGGAAGGTTTTCCCAGGGATGGTCTTCCAGAGATGCTCTTGGTCATCACTGAAGTTGGATCAAATGGAAATATTAAAGAAGTCCTTTTCAATTTGGCCAACAAGCAGCATTATGCCTTGTAGAAGATTTCCAAGAGTTGATTCCCTTCAGATAGGTTGAGTTAATCCAAAACTTGTTGTTTTTTTTACTTGATGCTGGCAATAGAAGAAATTCAGTGGAATTAAGAGGGATAATCCTGACACCCCAAGTCAGCAAGCAAGGGGCTGAGGGCCCAATCCTCAGAATCTGCGACACAACAGAATTCCTCTAGCTATGATGCAAGAACCCTTGTTGCCAAGACACTGAAGGTCTTAAGACGTATGAAAGGAATCGATGTCTAAAAGACTCCATAACTCTGGGCCTTTGGATCTTTAGTCCTAAGAGGGCCTCTAAACTCTGATCATGTCAAGTATCAATCTGTGTATGTAAAGGACAAGGGCAGTGCTGAAAAATTAATCCTCTTGAGGCTAAATGTAATTCATCAAAAATGGGATAAAACAAAGATTTATGTATAAAAATAATCCCGTGGTGCATTGAAGAAACTGGAAGAGAAGACTACAGCAGCAATTACAGCAAAGTAACATGCAGTCATTTCTACAAAATGCCTTTGTTACAAGAAGGCAAGGGAGGCTGGGAGGTGGGCCAGCAGATCTTGTCCTTTGAAAAAGTCATCTCCTCATTTGCAGGAAGCCAAGGGGTACCAAGGCATGGATCAGCAGCTCCAGACCTAGGAACTGACATTTTGTGCCCAAGGTACCTTCAGCATGTAGGCTCTCTTATCTGGAGCCGAGGAGAACAAAAGGCGGAAAATAAACGGAAAATTCTGGATACAACAGGACTTGCAAGCCTATTTTAGCTGAAATGAAACTTTAGGGAATGGGGGTGGAAGTGGCTTCCCAGCTCTGTAATTATTTCTTAAGTTTGAAACTTCTTTGAAATTAGGTTGTAAATCTTGGAAGTTGACAAATTAGCTGGTTGGAACTTTGTGTACCAGAAAATGGGCATGTTCTGCATGCAAAAACCTTATCGCTCTCGTATGAATTTCTGAAACTGCCTCCCAAAGGCCGGGAGAAAGAAAGCAAAACAATGAATGCTCAGCCACAGCATTTGGAGGAGCTCCAGGTGGCACAGAGAAGATATAAATTCAAAAGCCAGAGGAACATTGTCAAATCCGCTCACTTCACAAAGTAGACAAGGGAAGAAGAAAAATAGGATTCCTGTGACTGCAGGAGAGGTGAGACCAGTGGCTTTCTCCTCTCCTCTCCTCTCCTCTCCTCTCCTTTTGCTAGCCGCTGGGTCAGGTGGTCAACCTGGCAGCTGACCACAGGGCTCAAAGGGCTTCATCTCAACCATGAGAGCAACGAGGTCAGGAGAACCTTCTCTCTCAAATGATAGATAACCTATCCCATCACATAGACAAGCGGACGGAGCACAAGGAGACCACAAGATCCAACCCTTTATCCCATCAGGACTCTAAGGTGGGATAGACGTTCAGTGCTGCAGAAATGCTGGTTTGGCCTTGAAAGCATAACCTTGTCAAGCTCCAAACCAGCAGAATATGAGTAAACAGGGACCGATCCTTTATGATGCAAACCAATTTATGATGCAAACCAGTTTATGATGCAAACCAAGTTCTAATGCTGAAATTGGAAGCGGCCAATTGTGCTCCAGATTTCTTTCTCTGCCAATGGGTCTTATCATATAAGCCAGCTTTAAACCTACGTGATTCTTAGAACTTGGCCTAACTCAAAAGTGCAAGACGATAAGGAGGAAGCTAATTTTAGTAACTGTAGCTGCAAAAATATTTAGATAACGTGAACCTCTGGTTCAGATAAGAACCAGCAAGCATCTTCTTCCATCACAATCTCCAGAGCATAAAATGAAAACAGGATTAGGTCCATGAAGTTGGAGTGGGCTGGACCGAGAGGCGTCTGCCCGCTTTGTTCATCAAACGCAAAGCCACTTGTCCCGTAATGGGAGCCCTCCTTCTCCAACACCCCCTGCCCGGCTATGAGGCCTGGCTCCCCTCCCTCGGCCTGTGAATCACCCACAGCCAGGAATCAGAAAGATGTCAAGGCCATTGGACGTGGAAGCCAGAAGCAAAGAGGCCACGCGGGAAGAATAGCCAAGCACGGGAAAAGGGCAAACGAAAACCCAGCCGGCGGAACCCTTGCTGCTAGCGATTTGCAAGTTTAGCGGGATGGCCGCCTGCTGCTCTGGCTCTGCAATTTGGCAGATGAGGCAATGCCAGGTTGGAGACGGCACATTGACGCATGAATTGTGAGCATGCAGAAGCTGCCCAGCAAAGGCCTCAAATCAATCTCTTTTCACCTTCACACTTAACGTTTCAAAGTTCTGGAAGCACTGAGAATGTCAGTTAACAGACTTTTTTAAAAAAATAGCATAACTATGCATTCCTTCAAAAACAGAAAGTCTTTCCTAACCAACTGGCATTGTGCTCTGCTGATAAAGTGGCCGGGAGAAGGGGAAAGACTAATGTCCTATTTCAGCAAATGCAGGTCTGGGAACTCTAAAAGTGTAAGGAACAATTAAAATTCTCTTTATTGCTTACTATAAAACAACCAGAATGCTCCATCTCCTTGGTTACCTAGACATAAAAATAAGGCAAATGAAAGATGGGGTGATAATGAGGCTTGAGCCTAAGGCTGGGGGTGCAGCTTTTTAAGATCTGGGGAAGGGGCAGGACAGTCCTGGCTGTTCAACCCATGGATTGGACACTGGGCTTTAGGTTATTCTTAAAACTATCCAGGTTAGGAATATCCTCCCTCCGCATCCAAAGATGGGAAGTTGAGTTTGCATCCTTTTAGTCCTCATGGTCCAGGCTTTGCTAGGCAGGGTGGGGGAGGAGGGAGGAGGAGGTTCAGAAATGGCCAGAGTAGATGATCTTCAAGCCCTTGACCACTCAGAGGCGCTCTCCTACAAGACCTAACTGGTCACCCACCTCCTGCTTGACCAGAAGCTTCTGATCTGAGCCACACCAAGCTCTTGTTGCTGGCAACTAAACAGAGTTCCTCCATCTCTGTCTGCTGAGTAAATGGCCGTTTCAATTCGGTATCATCCATCCAATAAAGTCCAGAGGTGTCTTTGGGCTGTCAGAAGAAGCTGCACACTATTTGTTTTCTTGTGAGTCTGTCTCCTTTGGCGCAGCACATTTTCTCATTATTCCAAATGCTGTCTATTGCCAACTTTGAACCATGATTAGTAGATACTTGTTATTTATGTTCATGTTTATTTATTTATGGGCTTGTGTTCACATATTTTGCAATTTCCCATAGAGCTGGTCAGCTTTGGCTTCTTCTTCAATAGTGGTGGAATTTGGGTCACCATCACTATGCCTTGGACTCAGAATGAGGTCCGTCCATCTTTTGGGGTCCAAACATTGACTTGGAAATCCGTGGCTGTTAGTGACAGGGGCTCCATTTCCTCTTTGGTTATTTTGTCCACAGCACAAGATCTGTTTCTCCTCTGAGAGAAGGTAACGAATTCCAGGTTTTTTAGTCCATTGATTCCTAGAATGTCAAAGCTCAGATTTGTCATTTCTGCTCTGACAACTTCAAGTTTGCCTCGGTTTGTGGTTCCAACTTTCCACTCGTCAATGGCATCTACATCAATTTGCCATATCAACTATCCTTTTGCCTCTGGGCACATCGATAGCTAGACGTCTTTTTGGCTTTCATCCGGCCACCTCAGAAGCTTTTCCAAGGCAACTTGCCCTCTGCAGGAGCTCCCAGGACATTTTCCCACCTGGGAAGTCCTCAGGCTGGTGCTCCCTGGGGGCATCTAAATGGAAAGGCATTGGGCTGAAATGAAGAAAACCCAGGCAGGCAGAGGGGGCACCCAAATAACTTCCAGAGGTTTTAGATCTCAGCAATCATGGTTCCGTGGCTCTGCTTGGCCACGCAGAGCAAGGCAGAGCACTAAATGGGGGAAGGGTGGGGTGTCAAGGGACCAGCCCAGTGTGGGGCTGTTAAGCCCCTGATTCAGAGAGAAGGAGAATGGCCAGGAACCCACCCAGCAGGGCTCTTGAGGGCAGGAAAATCCCACCTCCCACCTCAAAAGCATCGTTTCCCCACTGCTCTTCTGGCAAGACTTCCTGCCTGCCTTCCCAATTAGGTTTCCCTCCCCAGCAGTCTGGGCTCCGAAGGCCATTGCAGACTTCTTGCCCATCAGCCAAGAGTTCTCGAGGGGGGGGGTGGTCACCAGGGCAGGAGCAAAGGGAGACCACCAGCGGTCTCCCACAGTTACAACCGATGCAACATCCCTGTGGCCATGGGATCAAGATTCCTGCGACCTCCTGCCAAGGAAAGCCAATGAGGAAACCAGATTCACTTAACCACTGGGTTACTAATTCATCCTCTGCAGTGATTCACTTAACAACAGTGACAAGAAAGGTTGTAAAATGGGACAAAACTCACTTAACAAGTGTCTCACTTAACAACAGAAATGTTGGGCTGGATTGCGGCCATAAGTTGAAGATGACCTGTGTTTGGGGATCCATGACCCCCCAGCACAAAGCAGAGAAGGACACGCCCTTCCTTCCATCACAGCTTCCTTGCTGAGTGTCTCCCCCACTCACCCCCCAGCCCCAATTAAGGCAGGAAGTCCCACTCCGCCCACAGCCTCCGACTACTCCACTCTGTCTGCCACCAATTTAAAAAAACCAAGCTGGTGTTTCTTTTCTTGGGTTTCATGACAGGAAAACCCAGAATTGTCCTATAATAAGCGAGCAGCTGCGCAAAGGAGACCCTGCTGAGTTTGGAATTGTCTCCGCATTCAAGGCTGGCATTCAGGCACTCCCTGGACACCCCCCCCAAGGCCCCCTCCTCTGTCTCCTCTGAGTGGAGTGGGGAGGAGGGGGCCATGTTGATGGGCAGCCTCTCCTTGCAGAAGACCCCCCCCAGGATCTGCTCACCAGGGGTGGGGTGGGATTTTAAGTGGTTGCCTGGGAGCTTTTGCGCACAAGCTCTTCTGTCATTAACAATTTGCTCAGACAGAAAATTCCCTCCAGGCAGAGAGCAGCGAAAGGGGCCGTCGGCTCATTCATCCCCTGCCCCTCTTAAGTGAACGTACAGCTGGAAGGAAATCACAGCCATGGTTTGCTCTCTCATGTGCAACCACCTGCCCAGCAAAACCTTCCTTTGGGTTGACAAAAAAGGAACTCCGAGGCCCTCTGTCCTGCCAGCTGGATTCAGCAGCCCATGTGGCTGGGCAAGTGGCTTGGAGGGTCCATCTTTCAGGCAGCAGTTCAGGTTCACATTTCCCAGAGGGGAGCTGCGAGACAAACGGCCCCCCCAGCACCTTGGAGGGGAGGGGTTCCCACCACTCCCCCCCCCCTTCATTCAGACCCTGAGCAAGTGGCTCACTTGTGGCTCTAATTGGTATTCCTCCCAAATCAGGGGACGGAATAATGCAGCTCAGATCAAAACCAGATCAATGGAATCCCCACAGCTTTGGGCATTCAAGGCATGAAAAGGCTCCTTCCAAAGCCAGCCCTCCCCCACACCTTGCCCCCCCCCAACACCCCAGAGAACAATTGGCCTTTGTGTTTCAGGACAAGACTCGCATTCATTCGGCCGGCTATCTAGAAGAAACCCCATTTCTCAGCCTTGACAAATTTAAGAAGCGCAGTCAGTAACTTGAAGGGCTGTGGCCAAGTTTGGCACATAACATCTAACTGTCAATCAAAGCTCGTTTGAATAAAAATTATCTGCATCGTTATTTGGGGCATCGAGGAGAGGGGAACTGGCAAGGGTAGGGTTGGATTGCACAACATACTGCTCTTACCATAACTTGCCAAAAACTTTTCTGTTTTTCTGTCATAAAGTACGAAATGTACTGCAGGGTCTTTGACACTGTTAAAAATCTAGGCATGCTAATAATGGATTTTTTTAAAAAACAAACAAACCAGCTTGCTGTTTCTCATAGCGTGGTCAACCGAAAGCCATGTTTTGGAGTTCTAAAATTCTTGCAAACAATATTTTGGTGTCAGAGGCATAAGGGGGAGGGAGGAAAGACCTCCGTGGTCTGGGAACTGTCTGAGGAAATGTGTACACAACAGGCAGGCAGCCATCAGCGTGAGGATGTCGGTCTGATCTTGGACTGACATTTCCGCTCGCTCTTCAGAGCCCATTAACCCCGTCCCAACTCTGCTTCTCTCACCTTCCCTGACAAGCTGGATTTGTGTTTCTTTTCCAGCAGAGAAAGACACTCCGGACTGCAGGACTCACATCAGCAGGCTAACATGCCCCTTCATCTGTCTCCCATGTACAAGAAAAGTCCCCCAAGGGAGGGACAGCCACAGGAGAGCAGAGGGGGCAGGACACAGGGGATATCACCCAGCCCCATTCAGGAGACCCAAACTGTAGCCAGCCCTTACTCCTGGGGAAGGGAAGGAAAGTGCAGAGACCCCTTCTCACCTGCTTAGGAAGGAAACGCTGGGCAAAAAGAGGCCCAGGCCAGGGATGGTCTTGGCACAAGGAAGGATTGGCCCCAAAGAGGAAAACCTCCAAAATGCACTGTTAATTAAGCAATGGAGTCTTGGTGAAAGAGTTGCCGCCTTCACCAGCAAACTCATGAACAGTCAGGAACGAAGAGTACATGTGCAAATAAGGCTGGTTTGCAACCCATTCCTCTAACTCTCTCTGGAGAACCTTCTCTACTCACTTCAATGCACTGCAGGGAAGAAATTCAGTAGCCATTTAAAACAAACAAACAAACAAAAGAACCCTGAAAGATGGCAGTGCAAAAGCCATAACAAGCCCTCTTGGGCCCTGAGATGCTGCCTGGGGAATCCTGCGGTTGAGATGTTCCACACATCTCAACATTGCCAGGTTTGAAAAGCGCCACTCGAGGGGATTGAAAGCTGCATGAAAACGAGCCCACCTGTGTGGCTTCCTTCTTATCGACCTCCAGAATTCCCAAGGCTGGGAGAACCTGGCTTATTATTATTATTATTATTATTATTTTCAAATTAGAAAATGCAAAGTCCTCTACATGCTTAGTTTACGATTGCACGCGCATTCGACCTGAATGTGGATATTGCAGACTGCCCTGGGCTGAAAGCAGATCTTTGGAAGTAAGATTTGTTCTCTTCAGCCAGTGCAAAAGTTGTTCTCTTGTTTTCCTGCTAAGGTGGGCTACAGTGGCCCCTTTCCTGACTGATGTGTGTTATCAGAAGGCATCGGCTTTCATGCATCTGCTTTTGAATAAAATGGGGAAAGAAGGGGGCTAGCAGAGT
The DNA here is from genome assembly GCA_017656035.1 of Myanophis thanlyinensis. Taxonomy (NCBI): domain Eukaryota; kingdom Metazoa; phylum Chordata; class Lepidosauria; order Squamata; family Homalopsidae; genus Myanophis; species Myanophis thanlyinensis. The sequence goes on from JAEANM010024294.1 coordinate 7,718, forward strand.
CCTCCGGAACTTTTCCTACCATAGATGAATTCTTCTTCCCCCCCTCCATCCTCCTCCTGCTGATTCCTGTTGAAGACCCACAAAATAAGACTTGGCTGGGGCTTCAAGTCGGAGCTGTTTTGTAGGAAGGAGTCAAGAATTCTCTACTCCAGCAGAAGCCCGAATCCTTGTTGCCAAACACCCACCAGCTTCTCATTAGCACCAAATTATGAAAGAGAATTCAATAGCCCAGCAAGCGCTGGCAGCTCCTAATTAGCAGCAATTATGGAGTACAATAGGGAAGATCAGAGAGATGATCAAAGGTACAGCAAGCACCAGAAGATCCAGAAGATACTAAAGCAATAGGACATCTCAGTAAGTTCTGGGGAATAATAAGGCCGCTTTTTGGACCACAAGTCTTGGCTGAATGAATGATTGAAGACTGAAGCCCGAAGAGAAAACAGGTATAGCAAAAAGGGGCATTTCTCAAGGACCAGAGAAAAGAAGAACAGAGCAAAAATCAAGAGTCGGTTCAGGGAACGATGGAGATCCACCAGACTCTCCGATAAAGTTCTGCAGTTAATAATCCCCTAAATATCTCTCAGCCATCCATCGATGTTACGCATAGGAGAACAACAACACCAGATCAAAGAAAACGACTCCTTTTCCTTTCAGAAAGGCCAGCTCTTCAGGAACGGACCAATTTTGGGTTCAATCGTTTTTATTTCTTTTTTCACTGCTTGATTGCAACCATCAAGCCATAAAACTGAAAGGGAGAATTGGCTCTGGTGGACCTGTGATAATATTCTGCTGCTGAAATGCAGGTTCATGATAGCTGCATATTTTGTCTGATTCCAACCACAGGAAGAAGAATTTATCAGTTTAGTGCTCCATCCTATGACAGCCATTTCTTCAAAAGAGAAAGCTAGCTATGAAGCTTTGGGAGACAGGTTTATTCCTCACTGCCCCAGATTTGGGGGGTGGAGGGAAATAGGTTTTTATCTCTTTAGATAGTCCTCTGAACTGTTTCCTTTATGATTTTCATAGCAGAGATTTTAAGCATCTCTTGATTTATTTCATTGCAATGTTAACTGACTTAATGGTCATGGCCAGAGGAAAGATAAGGCTGAAATAAAAATGTAATGTCACATAAGTTATGTAGGGAAATGCCCCCTTTGATCTGGCTCATATTTACAGTCAATCTCTATTCCCTTCAGAAGACAGCATAAAAAGGACCATCAAAACCCCTCGGATAACTTTAAATATTCAAGAATTAATCCCAGAACGCAGTGTTTAAAACCAGACTCTCAAGCCAAGCATGAACACACGGCCACCTTGGGACTGAGTGAACATATTTAACTTACCCCGTTGCCAAGGGAAGGGGCCTTCCACTCAATGGATGGATCCCTTCTGCGTTCGGCTTTCAACCCAGGCTGTTGACTAAGAACATCCTAGCAAAGCAAATAACTTTGCCTGGGAACAATCCTTGAAATGTCAATCAGAGTTTGGTCAATGTCCTCCAAGGAAATTTGATCCCCAACCCCGTGGGCTCACACACACACACACACACAAAGGTCCCAGTTGCAAAATAGAAAGACAGAAGGACATGTGCAGAAGTTGAAAAATTGCGTGATTTTAAAGCTTTGGGGAGATTTCAGTGACCATGGAAGCACTGATCTCTACTTACCTGCTTCCTCATCCCGGTGCCCTTCAAACAGGTTGATCCTCTGAGTTCAGACAAGGTAAAAAGGAGGCACTCGCTCGTATTCTATGCCCATCTTCTCTCCTGGGGCTTCAGTGCCCCTCTCTTCAGTCACCCTTTCAAGCAATTCCCAATCCATAAGATGCAAGGTTCAAGAGAGGGAGGCCCATACATAATTCAGGGGAACATTTGCATACCAATGGAAGATGGTTTGTCACTCTGCTGCTGGCTGGGTTTAACCATCATGCCAAGCCACCATCTTTGGGTTCCAAATTAGGTTTATGCTACAGGCTGACATCCAACAAATAGATCAGCACAACATCTTGATTCAATATTGAGCCAGTACTCTAGTAGCTTCCTTTGAAGGGAGGAAAGTGGCAGTCAAAGACACATGTTGCCCACAGACTGGGCTCTGAGTGTGCTGCAGGGGGTCATTTACGTAGCAAAAAGGCCTTTGCTGGTTTACTCAGATTTTCCAAGGTGTCTTTGGTCAGCCATAAAACCATCTGCATGGACCTTGGTTGGGGCAGCCTCCCCCTTCCTTTGGAAGGAAGAGGGGGAGGGAGGGAGGGAGGGAGGCAGCTATTGACCAGGTCGATATTCCGAGTCTCCAGTAAGAAACAGATCTGTATCTGGAAGGTCTGGATTTCCCAGCATTCACCGGGTCACAGCAAAAGATTTATTTCACAGTTGATGTCACGGCGCATGGCTGGAATACTGAGCAGCCCAGAAGCTCCTGAGGAGCAGCCCAGGCGGAGAGATTGATCGCTCACGTGGCAGCCCTGCAAACAGAGCCTGCTCCACTCCGGGACGCCAGGACTTCTAGCGGGGAAGACTTGGCGCCACGCTGAATGCAGCCCACGGTGTTGTGCCAGCTGCTGTGCCAGCAAACCCAACCTGGTCACTGCAACGGTGAGGCAGGGCAGAACTCAGCCGTCCGGATGTGCCAGGGATAGAGAGCAGCTGAGATTTACCTCCAAAACAAATCCAAGGGGTTGCACTGCCCTTCTGGCTAGGAAGGCTGGTCTACAGGACTGCAGATGGCAAAGTTCTGGGTAGATCTGGGATCTGCAAACTCAGGCTGGTCTTCTGGTCTGAGAAAGACCCCCACCCACCCCCGGCCAGGTGCCCTCCCAAGCCTTTCTCTTGAAAGCCCAGGGAAGCTGGGGAGGAATGGAGAGACATTCGCACACACACACCTTAATCTGCCCAAGAAATCCTCTCCCCCTTCAGAGGAAATGTCAGAACCACCTTCTCTGGATGAAAGCAATGCGGGGGCTGGTTTCTAGATGGCTGGGACTTGGGACTTTGGCCTTCTGAATCCAGCTCATAAGAAGAAAGAGAGGAAGGGGTCCTGCTGCGAAGCATGCAGCGAGATGATATTTCCACGCCGGCAGTTTTTCTGTGCAGAAAAGCAAAGGCAACCCACACATAAGCTTCCCGGGGGCTTCCATCCTTCAGGAAGGGGTTTTTTTTCCCCAAGAGGGCTCCTGGAAATTAAGTCCGATGTTGTGCAGATCCAGGGTTCAGCAATACATCTGCAAGGTCTCCCTTCTGAAAAAAGGTAGCCCAGGTCCCTGGAACACGTTCCGTCGGCTGAAGCGTGCTAAATGCCAGATTCAGACACCACGGAGGTTTAGAAAAGGCTTTGGATAAGCCAGCCATTCACTCCAGGCTGAATGCAGTAAGCCAGTTATCCAGACAATTTGTCTAAGACAGGCTGCCAGCAGGATGGAGAGAAACTCAAACCTGGGATGTGCTTTTTTCTTTCTTTCTTTCTTTCTTT
>JAEANM010024295.1:0-11184 GCA_017656035.1 Myanophis thanlyinensis
TAACCGGGTTTTCCCGCTCTCTGCTAACTGACACCAGCCTTGGTGTCTCCTGTGTTTTTAATCAGGTATAGAACAGTCTGTAAAATAAAGAAAAGCTGAAATAAGATAAGAAAAGTTTGATTCCATTAGCAACTCCTTTGCTTAATGACTTAATTGCCAGTTCCAACTGTGGTTGCTAAACCATTTGTACATGGTGGCCTTAGGCCAGTTTGTCCCTTTCAGCCTTAGGAAGCATACAAACCATTTCCAAAATCTTACCAGTAAAATTGAAGAGGCTTGTCCTAGCAGTCTCCAGGCATCAACACTGACTCAAAGGCACAACGACAACTATAAAAACAGTCAGGGAAAAAAAAAGGCATATTGTCCTTTTTCTTAAAATGTAAAGTCCAAGATCATTCAGCAGGTTATAGGAAAAGGTTTGGTTCTTCCATTTGTAGAATTTTGTAGACAATTTCCCAGAAATTGTCTAATATTTTGAAATAATTCTTTCTTTACAGTATTCACCTATAGCCCCTCATACTTGATCCAAAGTTCTTTCAGTGCCAGAGAACAATATGTGTCTTTTCCTAGGGCTGATCAAGACTATATTTTTGTGGTGTGGTGTGGTGTGGTGTGGTATGATGTGGTGTGTGTGTGTGTAGGAAGGGGGTGAGGGGAAGCCAGCTTTTTCTTTTAATTCCTATTCTCTACCTGGTGCTTGTTTGATCTAATGTTGTTCTTTTGTTGTTCTAACATTCAGGCTTTTTCATCCTGAATGTTTCTGCTTCTGCTGTCATTTTGAATCTCTAGCTTTTGCTGTAAGCCAACCAGAATATATCAGTCCTATTTTGATATATAATACGCTTGAGTATATCAATAATAAATAAAATGGCAGTAGCAGCAACAACAGGTAAAAAATGTTATGTGTGAACAAATGTCAGTATAAAGGAGCTATAGAGCAGCAGGCCTTAACCTTTTTGGCACCAGGGACCAGTTTCGTGAAAGACAATTTTTCCACAGACCCAAATTTCAGTTTCATGACCTGGCCCATCACTCATCTCTGGCTGTGCAGCCCACTTCTAATAGGTTGGGGGGTTGGGGAACTTCTGCTACAGAGCATGTGAGAACATATTCTGAACCTGAAAGTGATGAAAATCATTTTGCAAGTTCAGATAACTCTGAATATGTAGTACTCCTATGTTCCTTTGCACTTCTTACAACTCTTTTCTGATAACTAAAACAAATCTGTTAAGGAGGAATTCATACACCAGTGTTTCATGTTTTTTAAACTAATAGGACTGATGATACCACCTGGGAACATTTCAAACTCTGAACATGAGGCATAGCACAGTGGTTGGAATGCAGTGTTGCATCCAAACTCTGCTCACAGCCAGGCATTTGCTCCTGATCAGCTCAAAGTTGACTCAGGCTTCCATCTTTCTGAACTTGGTAAAACAAGGACGCAGATTTGGGGGGTGGGAGATGCCAATGTTGTAAACTGCACAGAGAGTGCTACAAAGCACTGTGGAGTGTATATAAATCTACGCACAATTCTATTTTCTCTGCAGCTATTTCTTTTGAAAAGTACACCAGGGTAAAATAACTGTTTTCATTATACAACAGTCTTGTATTACATATAATGGAAAATAACTGTGACAAACACAACTATTAAACACATACAGTACTGTAAAGTGCCATACCAGATTGTGTTGGTGGTATATTATAATCATTATTGTTATAATTATTTTTAGTTGATTGCAAGCTGTGATAAGGCATCGGCACTATTTTGGTGCATGAAAACAATAAATGGAACAGAAATAAATGTCTATCTATTGTTGCTGCTATTGAATTGGTGCCTGTACCTCTATTTCATTTCTTTTCTTCAATTCCATTTTTCCTAGAACCCAGTCTGAGAAAGCATCCTGGGGTGAAAGAAGAGGAAAGGAAGATCAGCAGTGTAAACCAGTGTTAGTTAATATGTTGGGCATAGAAAGAATTTTCAAAGCTATTCAGTATCTTCCCACAAATTGGCTGCAACGATGGGTATGGCCAACCAGAAATGAGGAACCAGAGAGCAAATAGATGAAGATCTCCATTCTTACTCCTAACATCTACAATGTTTGATCTACCTATAGTGTTTCTGAACAGGAATGGATACTTCTCAACAAGGCTTGTGTTGCCATCTCCTGCTTATTTTATCTCTAATAATGCCTGTCAAGCCTACAGGGGGTATATCAATTTCCTCCTGAGTTTTCTGCCTCCACTATATCAGCACGCAGTCCACTTAGTAATAATGATTTTCTCAAATAATGATTATGTTTCTCTTTTTAGCACAAATGCCTTTATAGCTTAAGATCTCCTTGATTTTCTCAGATACCTTTACTTTTTTTTCTGGTTTATTCATATTACAATATTAAAAGAGCAAAAGAAATAGCATGATTTATTTTTGCTTCTTGCCTTCCCTTCCAGAAAGAAAGAGTTGTAATAATGAGCAGAAATTATCAGTACTGTGGAATACATTGTTTAAAAACAGTTTAGTGATTCATCAGCTGGGTGCCATTCCCCAGCTCCTGGGAGACACAAATGACAACATTTATGTTCCACTGGTTGCCCAGAGCATAGACATAGTTGAAGTAGTCTCCAAGCTGAAGCAGAGGATAAATAACTTTTATAATAAGCTAATAGCAGTGAGGAATATAGGAAAACTTAGTTGTTATAATATTGCTTGACCCAGAAAGCAAACATTTGTTATCAAATGCAAACTGAGACTCAACAAAAGGCTAACTTATCTAAAACCACATAAGGCCTTTGGCTAGTTTGTTAAATTTCATATTTGTAAAAATGTCATTAATGTTTGTATTTTAAACAGATATGACTAGATGCAATCTACAATTGTAACAGGTTAGCATTAAAATCTCAGTTAAGTATTGACAATATTGATACATTTTCATTTCATTTTTTCTCCTTCCTTGTTATAAATACATTGTTCTTATTTGTTTCTCTTTTTAAGGGCCAAAATTTATGTTGACTAGCTGTTGATCTACCACTGACTAATATTTTCAAGCAGACTAGATATTTACATCCATTTCATAGCCAAAGGCTTAGCTGAACCATGGCTTAAGTATCTTCAGTATTTTTCGTTAAGTAGCCTCTTTAAGTCTAGTGAAGATGAGGGATATCAAAATCAAAATTGAACTTATAGATGCTGCAGCACAGAAAAATGTGATTTGGAAATACTCTTCTCGGCCTCCAAGAAAAGTTAACACCTAGAAAATGTTAGTATTCAGAGCATATTTCTTGAAATAGTCAACATTATTTAAACCTGTTTGTAGTAATTCTGAATTGGCACTGAAAAAAAAGTCTTGCTTTTGGAGATTAGAATTGGCCAAATATATCAAATATTTGACTTGTACAGCAACATCAAATGTCTTTGGCTATTTTGGTACACAGATAAAATTTCCCACAGCAATTACTTCATTTTAAATCAGAAAAAAATGAATTGTGGAAATTCAAGTGAACTCTGAAAGCAAAATATGAGAATCTGAAAGAAATATGAAATCTTGAGTATGGTTGTATAAATATATTTTGGGATGAGTTCTACATTTAGGCAAGAAAAACTAAACACACAGGTAGAGCATAGGTGGTATCTGGCTCCATAGTAGTAATTGTGACAGGGATCTAGGAGTCTTAATGGAAAATCACTTAGATACGAGCCAGCAGTGTGCTGCAGCTGCCAAAAAAACTAACCCAGTTAGCTGCAATTACAGGAATAGAATCAAGATCACATGAAATGTTAGTACTCATTTATAATGTCTTAGTAAGGCAACATTTGTAATACTGCACCCAGTTTTGGTTGTCACAGTATAAAAAGATGTAAAAAAAACACTCTAGAAAGAGTTCAGAGATGAGAAACAAAGATGATTTAGGAGATGAAGGCGATGAAGATGGAGGTTAAAACATAAAGAATGTTTGCTGGAATTGAATATGTCAATTTTAATGAAAAGAAGGACTAGGGGTGACATGATAGAAGTGTTCCAATATCTAAGAGGTTGCCATAAAGAAGAGCGGGTCAACTTATTCTCCAAAGCGTTTGAAGGCAGGACAAGAAGCAATGGATGAAACCTAATCAAGGAGATATAGCGTTTCCTACTGAGCAGAGTTGGACTAGAAGACCTCCAAGGTCCCTTCCAACTCTGTTATTCTGTTATGATCTACAATCTGCCAAGAATCAGAAACTGGGGCCATCAGAATGTAGATGTTAATTCAGAGTCCTAAGAATTATGTATTTTGAGGGGGGAAATGGCAGTTATGTTTTACCGTGATGATATTCATGATGATTATCACACATGTAAATGTTAAAACAGTGTTACATTGTGTGATTTCTGTAAGCCTTCTGCTTTAATACTTATACAGACTTCAGTATTAATCTGTTCATAGAAGGTCAAAACATTTTTTTAAAAAATGTGTGTAATAAAGCCCAAATACATTTTAAGGGTTTCCATATTTTTAATCTACAAGTGAAGTAAATGCTTGCTTCTCAAATGAATTCAGGAAGGTGAAATTATTTCCCCTTTCAATGCATTTGACTAATCTCTATATTCTGTATGATAAACTGCAGTCTATTGTATATTCGGTAAACTCTATATTCAGTACAGAGTACACCAAGCCAATTATTCCTGAGCTACAATGATTGAATTATAATTCAGAACATATAGAACTTTACTGCCCATCTTCTTCAGTGGAATTCTGATTAAAATGACAATCCTACCCAAGAAAACTTTGGATGTTCACTATTTATCTTCAAAACTTCAGTCTGTTACTGCAACGGTCATAAGTGTGAAAAACGGTCATAAGAAACTTTTTTCTGCTGTGCTGTTGTAACTTTGAATGGTCACTAAATGAAAAGTTTTAAATTGAGGACTACCTATAAACATACTATGTATTATGTACCTATTTACAAATATAAGATAATAATTTACTTTATCTTATAGTAGATTTCTTTGTCACCTCTAAGCCTCTAGCTAACGATCCATCCTTCAAGTCTAGTCTATAGCAACATTTATCTTATCAACTGTTTTTTATAAGCAATGTGGAGCTGCAGGTGTTTTTGTTTTTTTCAGTTTGGTTTTGCTTTCTCATGCCCAGGCCATTAATGAACCTTCTTCATATGTATCTCTAGCTGGATAAAAAGACATATGTCAGGATTTTATCACCTTATTTTCTTGATTATGAATTCCTTGGCTGCAGCCTATTGCCCATTACTTCTTTCCTATCAAAACTCTAGATTTATCAAAAGATTTAGATCAATTTGCTGATTTTTCCACACTCAAAAGCAGATGCCATTGATATTGATTGGAGGCAGTAGTGTATAGGATCAACTCTTGGTGGGGATTTTTCTGAAGATAAGACAGTGGGATGCCAGGAGCTTCCCACATTTTTAAATTTTCTATAGTATGTAATATTGTTGTTTGTATTTGGTATTATATATGAAACTAATTGTGGAAATGAGCTAAAAGTTTTGCTTTATGTGAAGCATATCTCTATGGCACAGGAGAAAGTTTTGTAAAAATATAGATTTCATAGACGTTATTATTATTTTGACATATTCTCTTGTCCGACTGTGTGGGGTAATGCTCACTTCTATTTCCTAACCGAAGGAACCAGAGTTATTCAAAGAGGCTTCCATGGCCATGTGACTAGCATGACTATATGCTGAGATGCACTGAAGTGGTACCTATTTATCTACTTGCATTCACATACTTTCAAACTGCTAGGTTGGCAGGAGATGGAACAAAAACAGGACCTCATCCATTATGGGATGCTTGGGTCTCAAACTACCGACCTTCCTGTTGACAAGCCTGGTGTCTTAACCTCTAGGCCATTGTGTAAATTCACCATGATAGAATATGTGTCACCATATCAAACTTATTACCTGGCTGGAAACAGAGACAGTGAATTCTAGTCTTACCTTAGATGTAAGGTAGAGATGTTTTGAGAGATCTTAGATGTTTTGTCCTTTAGAGGACAAAACCAGGTGAACAACTTTGGGTATGTCACTCTCTCTTAGTCATAAGAAACAGGCAATGGCAAACCACTCCTGAAATTTGCCAAGAAAACTGCAGGGATCTCTGTAATCACCAGGAGTCAAAGCTGACTTAGAAGCACATACAAACATATAACAAGAAAAATCTCTTTTTAAAAGATTAATTTTAACGATTAATGATATGGCTTCTAAAAATGATAAAATATAGTACATTAATGATAACAAGATAACATTCACCCACGCAAATTAGAAACTCGTCATAGTTACTTAATTCTTAATTCTCCACAGAGTTACAAGAAGTTAATGATGTAAATAAAGAAAACAGTTCTCTCTCTCTGTGTGGGTGTGTGTGTGTATAGTGGTATCAAAAGAAACTGAGTATTCACTTGGGGGGGGGTAACACAGATAAAAAGAGCACGAAGAACCAGTAGGAGAGAAATGAACATGTACATCCAGAAAAGCAGATTGCTTATGAAATTCAATTCCTTAAGATCAGTTAAGGCCAATATATTGGACTAAAATCAGTGTTGGAGAAACTTAAAAGGATTTTCTTTGGAACTAGATAGAAGGAAGCCAAAGGAGTTTGGATGAATAGCTATCTACATGGGGGGGGGGGGAACCCTGTGATTGTAGGTCTAAGTGAGGTGTTTTTAATGAGCTGAAAATCAGAAGGAACTGTAGGTGTATCAGGATGTTAGATAATTTAGCAGCATTGATATTGATGTTCCTTTTTAACACACACACACACTATTTGTCTATCTGCTGCTTACCTACTGTCAGACAACCATCCATTTGTCTGTCCATTATAACAGCTATTAATTACCTCCATCCATCTATCACATAGATGTAATGGATAGATAGACAGACCAGCAAGCAAGACCAGCAAGTATCTCAGAAGGATGGAATGTATTGAGGAAGTAAATCGCCAGGAGAGAGGAGCTGCATTCCAGAGGAGTAAGAGGTGACACAGCCCAGGTATCAAGGTGTGAGAGGGTGAAGACATACCCTCCCTATGAGTTCACAGAGTGTATTATAGATGCAGATAGTAGAGTCTTCAGTCTGGCAAGATTTTATATTATAGATGTGACACAATAAATAACTCAGCTTGGTAGAATCAAGTATTATTCTCTGTTTTGTGCTTATATATTGATTTTTATCTTACCTTTATTGTTTTTAAAATAATTCAAGGTGCTGAATATGTCTAACACTCCTTATTCATCTTTTCTCCCTAGAATAGCAGTACTGTGAGCTGGGTTGGGCTGAGAGAGAGAGGGACTGGGCCAAAGTTACCCATCTGATTTTCATACCTAAGGCAGGACTAGAACTCACAGTCCCTCAATTTCTAGCCTGGTATCTTAGCCACTAGATTAAAGAAAAGGCGAGGAAGAGGGGAAGTGTATTCTATTACTGTAACATTATAATAAAGATAATGCTAGTGTTTGTGGTTTTACTTTCTTGAAGTAAAGCTGACGATTTCTATAACATTGGAGACCTACAAGAAGAACCAGTAGTATACTATAACTCTCTCCCACCCCACTATGATACAGCTAACATGTTATATGGAACTCCCCACAAATAGAATGATCATTTGGGGACAACAGCTTAAACTTTGGCATATTTGTTTCAAAATAAGTATCACTTTGTGTTCCATTTTGCAACTCTAGAGAAGCAGTTTTAAGAATGTTACATTTGTGCTATGGCTCATGGCCATAACTGTTGGGTGTCTGTTGCAGTTGCTTAAGTCTTTTTTCTGTGTATATCATCTCTAATATTGACAGGGCATTTTAACAGTGGCAATAACATGAAAAAAGAAATAAGACTCTCCTTATGGATGGAATGGATTGACTGGGTCAATCCATTGCCAAAGTCTAGGTACCTAGCTTTTTATAAATATTTAATTCCAGGTGGTCAAATGTGCAATCTTATAATGTAACACACAATGGCCTTGTTATTTTAGTAGAAGAGATACAGTAGTTGACAGGGAGAAGAAGCACCATCCAAGCTAATTAAGAACTTGTTAAATCTGTTAGGAAAGCAAACTGATTAGGTCATTGCAGTTCATGTTTTAATAATTTAATCTGTAGAAGGAAGTCATAATTACTCTGCTGAAATAAGATGAGGTGGACTTTTGTCCTCCAGCCAGCAAAGTAGCATAATCCCATTGTATTAATTGGATTATATTCTTGAGCCTGCAATGCATTTCTTAGCTTTAGATCAGATTATGTTCAATAGGAAATTATAAAGACAGCCTGGAAATTAGAATTAGAAGTGATTTTTTTTAACAGATTAGCAAAAATATTAACATGAGTAACTTAAAAATACAAGTATGAATATTCTGAGGATATGCTCAAAAAAAGACATTTAGGTTTAGGAACTGCATAAACAATCATTTGATACTACCTTCTGAAACACCCCTATTTTGTAATATATTGGAAGCTAAGAATATTAATGTATTGCAATTGCCTTTCAAAGTGAAAAAAATAAAACTTTTTAAGTCTATATAAAAAGAAAGAAATGGCAAAAGTGTCATACTGAATGCTTGGTGTGTCCAAACCCTTCTTTAAAAAAGACAGACAGACAGACAGACAGACATAGAGAAAATAATTAAACAATTTTCCTTTCTATTTATACTACTTTAAAGAGCTAACTATAAAAAGAAGTGAAAACTTACAAAGCCACATTTACATTTTAATAACTATAGATAATTCTGGTAAATGAATTCAATTCTTGTAAGAGCTAAGAGCAGGAAAAATGAAGAAAGAGACAGACAGAGGGGCTAATTCTGGCTGCATTGGAATACTAGCAAGAACTGCCCCTTGCCTGCAAACAAGAACTGGTCAGACCACAAAATTGGCAAAGTTATAAAAATAAAGAAGCTAAAGAGTTTAGAGTTTATTTGATTTGTATACCGCCCCCTCTCCCTAGGGACTCAGGGCGGTGCACAGCCAATAAAAACAAGTACAACAAACAGTTAAAAACCTATTAAAATAATTAAATAAGGCTGTCTAAATTAAAACATTATCATTATGATTAAAAATTTCAATTAAAATCAGTTAAAATAACAATTAAAATGAACAATTAATTTAGGTTAAATTAGTTCAGTTTAAAATAGAATTAAATTTGAATTAAAATCCCAGGTATCAGGCCAGGCCAGCTAGTTGAAATAAATGGGTCTTCAGGGCACATCGGAAACATCGGAGATCCATAATAATACGGATCTCTGGGGGGAGTTCATTCTACAGGGAAGGTGCTGCCATAGAGAAGGCCTGAACCCTTGGGACTGTCAGACGGCATCGTCCTGACGATGGAACCCCGATGAGGCCAACCCTATGGGAGTGCACTGGTCGGCTGGAGGCCGACGATGGCAACAGGTGGTCCCGTAAGTGCTCTGGGACTTTAGAATTAAAACTGGCAGGCACCCAAGCTTAACCACTGTTGGTTAAGAAAGGCAAAAAAAAAAAGTCTGGATAGTGGACGTTGCAGTACCTGGAGACAGCAGAATAGAAAAGAAAGAATGGGAGAAAATACAAAGATCTGCAAATAGAAGTAGAATGAATGTGGTAAAAGAAAGGAAAGATAGTACCAATAGTAATAGATGCCTTGGTGTAATCTGCAAATTTCTGGAGCACCATTTGAAGCCCATCATCATTGACAAAAATCACCATCTGTTAATTGCAAAAGGCACCTTTACTTGGAACAGTGTACATCTTGCGAGGTTATCGTTTAACACCATCAAACAATCTGTCTATTCCAGGATCTTGAGAAACTTGCCAAATCCAGCCTAAACATCTAGCTAACCATGAGACCAACTATAACAAATGAGCTATGTTTAGGACAATTTTTTTTATCAATGTTTCATGTTTATTGCAATTCATATACATTCTGTTGATATTATCTTATCACCTCTATACCATTGGTAAATTATTATTATTATTAACCTGCCTTTCTATCAATAGGCAGAATCAAAACATTTGGACTTGTCTGTATTTAATTCTAATTCTATCCTGCTTTTTTAAAACAACAACAACACCTTCATTCTATTTATTCTCATCCAGTTCAACATTTTGAGTCAAACAGTGGATTATCTTGTGTATTGCAGTTTCCAACTTTGTGCTTTTAACATTTGTTTCTCCTTCAACCTTCAACATTTTCACAAGTTTCAAGCTTCTCTGGCCCTGTATCTGTCCAGCTCTGCCAAATCCCTAATGCCTCCATCCATCATTACTGGATGAAAGCTATTTTTATCTAATTTCACTTTTTCTATTTTTAAATCAGTTTTCTGAGTATTAATATGCTGAGCCATCTGCTAGAGAATTGACATACCAACTTGTCAAAAAAAAACCCTGCAACAGCAAACCCAGCAGGAGATACCACTTACAATTCTAGAAGTTTTGGTACCAATGCACATAATGTGGAAATCAAACAGGGATAATCTGAAACTAGATGGTAGGAGGTATGGAAAAGAAACAGGAGTACCTAACCTAGGAGGACACATATATCATACACGTTATTGGTTCTTAGTGGGATGACACACAGATCTGTAACATAACCCTGGAGTCTACAACTTATGTACAAAGAATAGAAAAAGAGGGGATACGCTGTACATAAAACAACCATATGCCTACATACAAATTCAGTACAGAAATCCTGTTGAGAATATTGAGGTAAGAATAAAAGAAGAGAGAAACAACTGTGATGTTTTTTTTATTATAGACCATCTGGTGAGGCAGAAACTATATGAAACTAGGACTTTCTATGTCAGATAAACACAATTTCAGATAGGCCTGCAATAATGACAGTGGGAGATTTCAACTACTATGTTGGAAATGTAACTCTGCCAAAATGTGGAAGGCCCCAAAATTCCTCACCTCTATTGCTGACAATTTAATTTGTCAGAAAGTGAAAGACAAAGCAAAACAGTCTTCTATTCTGAACTTAATCTTAATTGACAGAAAGGAATTGGTTGAAAAAAAGTGCAGATTATTCAAACTTGGAGCCCAAGCGACCATATTATCATTGAATTCATGTTAGCAAAGAAAGGAATAAGAATATAGAATATTCAGAATTGTATACTGGATTTCAGAATTCAATTTCAAATTTATTGGTCACATACACAGTCATACATGGTACGATATGCAGTGAAATGCTTATGCAACCACAGG
>JAEANM010024296.1:0-11184 GCA_017656035.1 Myanophis thanlyinensis
AAAATCGGCTTTTCTGGGCTCTCCATTCCCTGAACCGGGTCTTCCTCGAAACTGCAGGGTTCCTGCTAGTAACTAGTACGGCAGGCTGGATTAAAAAGCCCAACAGGCCGGATGTGGCCCGCGGGCCGTAGTTTGCCCATGTCTGCCTTAGGCTATTGCTTACTTTCTATTGGTGTGATGGCAAGGATAAGTATGGTTGCTCTATTTTGTCTTCTCTCCATCTCTAGGTTCAAGTCCCTGTTAATCGGAAGGGCCACAGTGCTGTGGTCTACAGGGGCAATATGTATATATATGGGGGATACATTGACATTAAGGGTGCTTCTCAAGAATTCTGGACTTTTCATTTTGGTAAGTTAAACTTTCTCAGTAGTTACCTAATGTGTAAATAATGTTAAGATGCAAGGAAAAAAACCTTTGAAACGCTCAAAATGTATCTATTTAAAAGGTAATGAACTCTATAACCATCTTCTTTCAGATGCAAAACAATGGGCCCCTCTATCAGCTGCATCTAGTGGGAGTAGCCCAGGTCCCCGACATGGTCATTCTGCTGTGGTTTACGGCAATGGCATGTACTTGTTTGGAGGATTAATGAGACTGAGTGAACAGAAGGACTTCTGGATGTGGGATTTTATAGCCACCAACTGGTCCAGTATCAGGAGAAGGTAACTATTTGAATATACCTCACTCGCAGTTGCAAAAGGAGTTTAAGAGTGTGAAGATACATCTGTTTTTCCCCTGCCAATTGTTCCTAGAGTTACATAGAAGAGCAAATCAATCTTTTTTACACATTAGCCTGTGTGAAGTCTAGCATCCCAAGGTTCCGGTTGTTAGCTGGGATTTAAAAGTGTTTGCACATCAATTGGAAAGAGGGAGAAGGTCCTAAGGAGGACTTGAGTGGCATGGGAAGCCACAGGCAGGAAAAACCCTAATACAGAGTTCTAATATGGGTACCTTTGGAAGGGAGGGTCTTATTTTTTTAGAAGCAAACATTTTTGATTATGTGGTTCATCCCTTTTATTTGGGCCATTGCCCAGTTATGAATGGTTAGTGTTTGCATCTTGAAAAATAAATCCTGAAGTGACAGAAGAATCATAATAGCCAATACTGACCAGAGATGATTTTAGGAGAATGGACAATATTCCCACGCCTTTTAACAATACCGGAATACATAATTTATGGAAAATGTTTGGGGTGGACTGTAGAAAGTGGTTCATGACTTTTCCATGCATTATCCTGACTGGAGAGAAGCGCTGAGAAGTTGAGCCCATTTTGATGAGTGTCACCCTTGTGCTGATTTATCTCTGCTGTGTTTGCTTCCAGCCAGGGACCTCCAAGAATGGTGGGACATTCGGCTTTAATCTTGGAAGATTCCATGTTAGTCCTTGGCGGAGGCCCTTCTAGTACTAAGCCAAGCAGTACTTTGTGGCAATATCATTTTCCATCTCAAACATGGAAAAAATTGCCTAGCCCACTGGCGCTTTCTTCCAAAGCATATCATCAGATGCTGCCAACTGGATTTGGTTTCCAAGGGGCTGCTGATTGCCCACTGAGACCGCTTGGTTGCTTGAAGTCTAAAGAAAAGGGTTGTTCAAAGCTATTGGCTCTTTCTAAACAGCACACCTGTTTCTTTGAGCATCTTCAACAGGAGCCTACATACCAGATACTCGACAATGACGGTGGCTCTGACATAGAAATGAAAACGTTTTGCCAGTCTTCAAGGGATTCTCTAGGATTTACTTCCTATCAAACCACATCCAGTGCAGAACTGAATTCAGATCCGGCAGCAGAGTTGCTTCGTGAAGAAAGAACCTCATATATCAACATTGCCAAGGAACAGGAATTTGCCACCATGGATTTAACAGATGGAGGGTCAAGCTTGGACACTCTGAAAAATGAATGTGGAAACACTTGTGGATCCTCTGTCGTGATGCTACTTGTTGGTGGTAAACCTCTGTCCAGTTCATCTGCAATCTCATTTTGGCAAATTGAACTAAACAGAACTTAAATACCAGATCACTTTCAAGACATGCCTAAGCTCAGTGAAGTCAGCATCCAGGAAAAATCACTTGGCAGTTCTTGCTTACAATGGTATCATGAAACCTAAATTCACACATTGTATGACCCAGAAATACATGGGAATCCATAAAACATTTAGTGTGAGCTTTTTTCAGCTCTTTGCTCTGTAGAAAACTTGGGTCTGCAGATGTAGATGAGGCAGTGTGATTAGGAAGCAGCAACAGCAGCCATTGCTTGCATTCATTTTTTTGTATGTGTGCAATTTCAAAGCTCTTTGCAAATTGCCTGTATAAAGGATGCAGTAAAATCCTTCCCCATGACTAAGCTAGGTAACAGTAATTTAGTTCAGTGGCTGCGTTGGCATGACAGGCATACATGCTTATGAAAATCATTTATTCAGCAAACCCAATATTCTGCATTTGCACTGTAAGCTAATCTTGCTGATTCTGAGATATGTTAGATTAACAATTGTTTGGCTATTTTAACAGATTAACACAGGTGTTTGCTGTATAGCTTTGAGTTTGCAGTTGAAATGGTATTTGAACAGGGGAGGGGTGTTTTTCTTAGCATATGCTTAGCTGCACTGTTTAAAACCGCGTTTCCCCTAAATATGAAATTCATCAAGCTCCTATATTAGCTCCTCCGATACAAGTTGAAGTGCCAAAGCGATATAACTTTATAGAGCTCTAGGAGTGATTATGTCAGCTCCAGCACAATTCAGACAATCTTAATTCACATGAAATAAGGTTCTCCGGTTGTTGTTGTGGTTTTTTCTGACACTATAACCCAGAGAGCAGCGACATGCAGGCAATTACTTCTACATTACAGCACTCTCTCCATAACTTGAAAGTGGCCTAGAAATAGACCTCTGAATATGATCAAAATACATTCATCCACTCTGGCCATGCCAATTTGCAGTATTCCATGCATTCCATGCATATTGTGATGGATGACATCAGATTAAGGTCTCTCTTCGGTACACTATCCTCTTATCATGTCCTCTACCAGGCGTGCAACCGCTGTTATGGAAAATGCAAGCACAACTGGGCCTTTAGCATGTCACGTAGAAATAATCTGATGTCCCGCAGTGATGCTTCTTGATTTTTGTTTGTTCTTGTGAAGTTCACATTGCCAAGAATGCCTAGGCATGTTTTGAGTTGTTTCCAAAATCACAGGCTTTTGGCAAACAGCCAACTATATAGAGAAGTTTGGCACTAAGAGTGGAAAATGGGTGGTCACCTTTCAGGTCAGGGAGAGGCAGTTTGTGCAGAATAGAAAGGGGAAAAGGGTTTTCAGCTAGCCTAGTATTTGACTGATTTAATGTTATTAGTTTAACATAAAAATCCACACTGGGTTGATCCTCTCTCTGTATCATTTTGTAGACATGGCTATGTATTTTCTGTGACTAAAATATGAAAGAGGTTTATCACTACTTTTCTTCTTTTTGAACTAGCTCTATGGATTTTCTGGTAGTCCCTTATCCAGATTCACTGATTTAACATTTTGGAAATCAGCAAAACTATTTAAGCATTTGCTCCTTTTTATTTTGCACCATCGAAATGTCAGAAGTGATTTTGCTAATACTCATTCAGCTAGAGTCTATATATGACATATGTTACACAATGAGAAAATGATCCCTTGAAGTTACCATTTCTTAATTTTTGAGAAGAAAAATCATGAAGTGTACAGCATCAGAAAAAGCCTGCATGGTGCTTTTTTGGTAATACTTTTTTCTTTTAAGGAAATGTCTGTTTTATATGCTATATAAGTAGTTATATAATTATATTTTTATATTGCACAAATTCTTATACCCAAGCTAAACTATATTAGTTTAATTTTGTGAATATGTTATTCACTGTGCTTTTAATTACTTTGTTAATATATATTTCTGGTTTTTGTAATGGCGGCATATTGAGGGGGGGGAAAAGCCAAAAATATAAGCTCGCCGAATGATTTGCAGCTTGGCTGGAGATGACTGAACATTTGATATGTTGTAAGACACATTTCCTGTGGCATTACAGCTCGGAAACAAGTTGAGTTGTTGATTCTTCATTTGTATGCTGATTGTTTTTATTAGGGATGAAAAGTCACATCTACTGTCTACCTTTCCCCTCCTTATTGCAACTATTTTGGTTAACATTCACTTATGTTATCACCAGGAAGTATAAATGTAGGATCACTTCTGCTGCGAAAAGCAGGATATTACTCCAAACCAGGATATCCTTAAGGAAGCAGGCAATTTTGTCAGCATTCTGAAATACACGGATCAGCAGCTAGAGTATCGTTCTGCTAGAAGCAAAACACTTAAGCAGACATTTTGTACAATGGAGTTGTATTTAGAAACAAGCTATATAACTTTTATGATTGATTCCAAGTGGTCTACAAATCACAGTTGTTGTTCCCTTATACAGTGTTTGGCGCAATCATTCTAGCATAATTTTTACATCCTGCATTACTTATTACACACACACAAACACAAAATACTTAAAAAAAATAAGTTATACTTTGAGCAACTGCATCATTTAAAAAGATACAAATACAGTAGTTAGTCTGAGTTTTTTCTTTAAAAAACCCCCCCCAATCAAAATAGAAGTTCTTACATACTGCTTAGTAAGTTTGTCCAATTGGGGAAAACATGTGAGAACAAAGGAATCTGTAATCAAAACATTAATCACATTAGGAATGTTATAGCAGAATGCTCTGTAATCACTCCACATGCATTCTGTTTCACAGAGAATAGGTGAACATTTTGCTCCAAGAGGAATGTTAATGCTTAGCGTTAATAACACAGGTCCAAACTGTTCTGCCTCAATAATCACAGACACTTTAGTTATGAAGCAACAAGGTGTATTTCACTTGGGGCATCTTTGCCCGGAGACACAAGTAGTGTGACGTGAAGAAAAAGAAACAAATCTGAATGACTTTTGGCTTTATGCATGCAGGCAAATTGCATTTGTGGGGAAAAAGAATCATAATTATTTTACCGTAAGCTGGAGGAAAAGCTTCAGCAGTCAAACAGGATTGTCGTTAAAAATATAAACTAATTTAAACATCTGTGGACAGCTTGACAGTGAACAATGGCTGCTAATAAACACAAATTGCAATTTTGCGTTTATTAGTCAAAGCAAAAGAATCTGCTGTTTTGGTCCATTTTAATTAATCACAAGAGACACTTAAGGCAGTTTCCAGATGCCCCATTAGAAACCTGAAGCCTGCAGTGGAGGCTGTTCTATTGATGAAATATTTTCAATTCTTTATGTGGTAACTATAATTTTATATATCTTTGTACAGATATGCCAAGTAGACTTTACCCACTGATAAATGTGGTGCCAATAATAATAATACTCCATTTTCCATACCACATTACAGTTTCCTTTTTTAAAAAAAATGAAAACTGGTTATCTGTTTTGGAAAATTAAACTCAGTTAAATGAGTAAACATCAAGTCAGTTAGTTATACTGCCAAACGAGGCGGTGGTACTGTAATTTAAGAGCAATTCCTAATAATTAAAAAAAAGCAAAATTCAGAACTAGCTATCTTAATTTCTTTCGTTTTTTGTCACAGCTGCACATCAGGTTAGTAAAATAAAATGACAACAGCCATTGGATTTAAAAAAAAAAGATAAGCACACAACATTTTAGTGGTTTAGGATTATCCAGGCAATTCAAGTTAGCAAAGCTATCTTTCTGGATAATAGGCAAACAGTACCATCTGTTTTCCAACCTCTCCTCATTCTTACATCAAGAACTAAGGTAGCATCATCCTAAATATTTTCATCCCTTCTAAAAATACTGTCAAGGTTCATAAAAGCGTTGGGTTTACCTTGGCTCGGAAATGTCTGAAAAAATCAATAACCAATTAAATGTTACCTAAGCTCTTTCAAAAGTCATGCCTCCCGAGGTCTGGTAATCGGGATATGTCCTATGGCAGGGGTAGACAATTATAGCCCTTTTATGATTTGTGGACTTCAACTCCCAGAATTCCTGAACCAGCATGGAATTCTGGGAGTTGAAGTCCACGAGTCATAAAGGGGCCACAATTGCCCAGCCCTATCCTATGGTTATTAATGCTATTTGCCTCAGTAACCCCCTCAGCTACAAAAGGAAGAGTATGTGTAGTGGAGTGAGACACTCTATTTGCATTTTTAAACATCACTTCCATGATGAAAGAAAGCTTTTGACCCTTTCACTTCTCAGTGTTCATTCAGAAATTCGTGGCATTCAGGTATCCTTGCTTTCTTGCCTAAATGCTTATAGGTCTTCCATCAGAAACAGATGGAGAAGTAATAAATCATGTTTTAAAATGACTTAAGACTTCAGAAGGTGGTCTTTCAATAACGCATAGCAAGCAGAGCCGTTTTGGAAAAATCAGAATTAAGGCGTTGTACAATTTCTTTTCGCTTATTTTAAAAAGGGACAGAAGATGCAGGATGAGTTGCATACCTCAGTTGAAGGATTTACTGTAAAGCAACCATTCTTTGTTAACCATGGCATAAACATTCCTATCCCATTGGAATAATTCTTAACTGCACAAGCCCAAGGGCATTTTTTGTTTTCAAAAATTCTAAGCATAAATTAAACTCAGGATTTGCTTACTTTTTTCCCCTCCAAGTTTATAACAGAATATAGGTTTAGTCCAAACGAGTTCAATCAACAGTATAGTGCACAAAGGAAGGAATCAGATATATAAATAGCTACTCTTCTAATATAGGAAAGTTGGCATAATGTTGGTATATTTTGCTTTTTAATTTTCCAGTCAGGAACAAAATACATATTCCAACTACAAGTAGATTTGAAGAGGTACACAATGCAGCACACAAAAAGGACAGTAATTCTAACTATACGCATTTGAAGCAATTTTAAATGCCTCAGATTATTTCTGCACAAACCGTAGAACTCCCCCCCCCCCCAAAAAAAAGGTAGTGGAAAGCCCAAAGAAGACTAGCCCTTCAAGCTAATCTAGCAGAAATTAGTTTCACTGATACAAGAGATTATATCTGTAGCTCATGACTGAGTGGTGGGGTTCTTGGTTCTTCTCTGAACTTGGTTGATCTTTTGCAGACATTTTGTTACCTAACCAGATAACATCATCAGTGCTAAAAGTGGGGTTTGCTCTCTTTTTATATATTACTGTCTTGCCCTGTCAAAAGAGACAATCAAACAACCAAAAAAGAAACAAAAAGACAAAACAGTTCCTCACCAGCAATTAATACACAGATGAGCAGAAATTAAAACTAAATCAACAATCCAGAAGTAAAGAAAATGCCCATCAAGGAACTACCAACTCAGACAAACAACCTAACAGTAAACAATAACCGAATCCAGAAACCATAAAGATAATTCTCACTGACAGGACAAGAGAACAAATACGTTTTCTGCAAGAAAACAACTAAGCTCAGAGAGCACCAATCACTCTATACTAGATGCACTGTCTACCTAGCAATATTTTAGTGACTTAATGGAACAAAATGTGAACATTCCATCCACACATGATGTAGCTTTGACATGTTTAAGAAAACACTGTTTCTTTCTACACAACAGCATCTGCCAGCAGAATAAATTGCAATCAAGGTGCTGCATTTTCACCTCCGTATATTGTTAGCAAAAGTGTGCAGTCTACAAACAAGATTAAAATCAAGAACATTTGCTAGATAACAATATAAAAGAAAATAGAGATGGCCACAAAAAAGCACTGAAAAATACCATTGGTATTTTCTTTTACAGTCGCTACCAGCTTCCCCATAATTGGGTTTAAGCCAGAAAAAACAAACAAAAAAAAAAACAGCTTACCCCTGTCCTGTGAGTATTTTCATTTGCACCTATAAACCAGGAAGGATTCTCTAACAAAAGCATTATAGTGGATGAAAACCCTATGGATTTCATGACATCTCAGAATTTGTTCCCATATATTTTGTAAGAGATACTCAAATTTCCCAGCAGCTCTGTGTCCTAAACTCATATTCTTAGTTCCAGTTGAAGGATTTACTGTAAAGCAACCATCCTTTGTTAACCATGGTATAAACATGGCTTAATGTCAGGTAAGTCCTTTGCTCACTAAATACACTAGGAAATGAGATTTGTTGAAGCTCAGAGTTCAGTAGTGAGTAAACATTTCTGCCGCGTAGTATCTTCAGTAACAGGACTGCGAAGAAAAAAAAATATACATAAGCTTAGGTGGATGCTGGACAGAAAGCCTATCTTGGAATCATACCTGGCTGATGTTAAGTTAATGGTCAAGTGGAAAGCAAACAATTCCAAACATGTTGTGATGTCACCTACCATTCCCAAGGTAGGTATTCCCTGTCTGGAAAGGAGCTGTAGGTTTTAAGCAGGATCTCCCTGAGGGACACTAACCTTAGCATATAACCAAAGGAGATATTCACAACCCCTCTTTCTCCAGGTGGATTTTTTTTGGGGGGAAAATGTAATGAGTTCTCTGGCAGGAGGGAAACAATAAAAAAAGCTACGTTCCAGGATTCGTGGGGTAGAAATGAGAATAACAGTTCTCCAATTTCTGTGCGGAAGGCAACCAAGGCAGGAGACAAATGTTGGGGGTGTAGTCTTGAAGTAAGGGTTGAGTAACTCCAACCTTTTATCCTTCAGGCTCAGCCCTGCAGCTACACAAGGTCATCAAATATCCACATGACCTTTCATAAACACTGTAATTTAAAGTATCTCATACATACAGTAAATATAGTTTAAAAGGTACTTTTGAAAACAGAGAGATCTTTGTATCATATACCCAATGACATCTCACCTTTAAAAGCATCTTAATGAAATTACTCACTGTAAATGGAATGTCAGATAATAACATCCTTACTTTCTGTGAAGTTATGAACATTGCTAAAGTTGAGTCACAAAGAGGACCAGAAAATTACTAGTGAAACTTGGTAGATTTAACAGACTGCTTGGGA
The DNA here is from genome assembly GCA_017656035.1 of Myanophis thanlyinensis. Taxonomy (NCBI): domain Eukaryota; kingdom Metazoa; phylum Chordata; class Lepidosauria; order Squamata; family Homalopsidae; genus Myanophis; species Myanophis thanlyinensis. The sequence goes on from JAEANM010024296.1 coordinate 8,930, forward strand.
ATTGCAATGTACTATAGTGTTCACAACACCTAATAGAAGAACTGGATTAATAAGAATCCAGTAAGTATTGCTCTGTAAATAATCTAGAACTTGTACAATTCTTTCAACATTCCATTGCTCCTCAAATTGGTGTGATCTTAATATTGTAGACTTGACTTCCCATGACAACTAACTGGCTGGAACATGTGGAAGTTAACAGGCAGGGGAAGGGAGTACTACTTTAATTTCATGAAAAGAAAATCCTTACCTGGTTGTGATTTCAGAGGGATACAATGGAGGTGACGAGTCAGTAGCCAATGGCGCTTCAGTGTTTAATTTAGTTGTCTTAAGAGATAAAGCAACATCGTTTCCCAGAGGCCCGTTAGAAGTCAGTCCACTCTATAAAGAAAATGAAAGGAAACTCAGGTGATTTAAGTACAGCTATTTTGATATGGTTCAGAAATGTACATGTTTATGAAATGCAAATGCCACAGCAGAGAAAGATTAATATGTGAAATAAATGCTCAATTCATCCCCTTGCCCTTGAATTCTTTCCTTCAGGCTACCTTTTCTCCTTCATAGCTTTTCCTTCCAATTCATGAGATTCAATGGTTGGGATAATGACCAATTTGGATTGGGATAATGGTCAAGATAAAATTTAAAAAAACTATTAATTGGTAGGACATACCAGGAGGAGATTTTCTAGGGGTGAAATATGCCCCCCCCCCAAAATAAGCATCATCAAATGTTTTGCCATCATCTTCAGTTTTGAGAAATGGCTAGGGAAGAAGCAAAATGAACCTCAAAAAGACTTACCACACCCTTTAAAAAGTTCCCAAATTTCCCTCCTCCTAAATTGGGATGACACCTGATTATGCTTTTGGGACGCAGCCTTGGAAGTATAGCGCAAAACCTGATGTAGCCCTTGAATTGGTCACGTTCAATCACTCTTCAAGGGAGAGGGTAGCCTGGAAACAGGTCAGAATATACAGCTCCTCCAAATAGTTCTGAATTAGTAAGGGGGATAATTTTCAATCATAACCACAAGGAAGGAACTCTGACTGGAGAACGGAGGGGGAAGTCCTGCCTTTTTCAGAAGAATTAAGGACCACTTCCAGGTGGCAGATGGTTTCTTTTGATAAAGCTGAAAATGTTTATTATCCATCATGCAATAGCAATGGCAGACTTTTAGAAACTATATAATTAATTTTAAGTTGTACCACTTCTAACAACAGTTGAATGACTGTTGCTAATAATAAGACATAGACGTACAAAAAATATGAAAATTAATTGTTTATAAGGATTATTCAATAACTTACTGGCACTAACCACCTGGGCATAATTATTGGTGAAGACACCTAAAAGTAAAAGAAACAAAAAAACTCATAATATTGTAATATAATCTTATTGGCCAAGTGTCGTATCAACTAAACTGATCATAAGACACCAGCTCAAACAAGCTTTACTGACAGTTAAAAAAAAGTTAGGTAGAGACAGTGGAAGTACTAATTATATTTTAAAATTATACAACGAAACAGCTACATTTTAATTTTGACTCTTACCTGAGGCGTGGCTTCGGTGAAGTCAATTAAATTCTTTGTCTGTGAGGTCAACAAAATCTCAATGCTCTCGGAGGAACCCTGCAAAATGGAATAGTTAAGTTACACTCAAATCGCAGAGAAAGTTCCAGTGTTTTGTAAGCTTTCATTCACTTTTGAAAAAGCCACAAGGGTTATGACTGACAGCATTGTTTCCCTTCGTCATACACATTTTAGACTCTGACATACATGGATTTAAATTCCAGTCACAATATAATTGAAGTAATGCATTCAGTACCTTATTTATTTCATTTATAACCCACCTTTATTTTGTACAGTTTAAGGCGGTATATGAGTGCTTCCTTTTCCTATTGTCCCTATGACAACCACCCTATGAGGTGGGTTGGGTTGAGTAAGAGTGACACGACCCTGGGCTTAAGGCAGGGTGAGAACTCATGGTGCCCCACTCTCCACTCATTAATCGCTACACCAAACCTGGCTCTTGAGTCTTGTAACATAGCATACACGCCGGTGGACTTAAAGTAGATATAAAAGTTTTTCTATATATTTTTCCCCACCATGTTATAATGTATCTGGCACTTCAATCTTTGAAAAATGCCTTAGCCGGGGATTTTAAATAAATGGATGCTCCAAAATGGTCTGGTGGATGTTTGGAGAGAAATGAAAGGAACTGAAAGAATGTATACATTTTACTCTAAGATATACAATACATATTCA
>JAEANM010024297.1:0-11184 GCA_017656035.1 Myanophis thanlyinensis
GTCTTGTGATATGATAGAACCTAGAAATTTGAAGGATTCTACTGTCGATACTGTGTTGTCTAGTATTGTGAGAGGAGGTAGTACGGGAGGGTTTCTCCTAAAATCTACCACTGTTTCTACAGTTTTGAGTGTATTTAGTTCCAGATTGTTCCGGTTGAATCATGAGGCTAGTTGTTCAACCTCCCATCTGTACGTAGATTCATTGTTGCCTTGAATGAGACCAGTCATTGTTTTATCATCTGCAAACTTCAGTACTTTAACAGATGGATCTTTTGAGGTGCAGTCATTGGTATATAGAGAAAAGAGAAGTGGAGAGAACACACAGCCTTGAGGTGGGGGGCACTGTGCTAATTGTACAGGTATCTGATGTGATTCTGCTTAGCTTCACCTGTGCTTTCTGTCTGTTAGGAAGCTTATGTTCCACTTACATGTATGTTCAGGTACAGATAGCTGGTTTAGCTTTGTTAGAAGAATGCCTGGAATGATGGTGTTGAATGCTGAACTAAAATCTACAAAGAGGCCCCTTGCATAAATCTTTGGAGATTCAGGATGTTGTAGGATGTAGTGCAGAGCCATGTTAACAGCATCATCTGTTGATCTATTTGTTCGGTATGCAAATTGCAAAGGGTCTAACAGTGATCTGCGATGGTTTTCAAGTGGGACAGCACTAGCCTTTCAAAGGTTTTCATATCAACAGATGTTAGTAAAGCTGCCTTTTGCAATTGACTGATGGTGAATTTGTCAGTTGCAATGAAATTCAAGTAGTATTCCAGATGTTTTAGGATAGCACCTTGTGTGACTTTCTTTTGCCACAGTTGTTCTACTTCTATTTACAGGTCTTTGTATTTTGTGATTTTTTTCCCCCCCAGTTCTTTGTCTTCTATTCTGCTGTTTCTGGATATTGTCATGTCAACTACCCAGGCTTTTTTTGTCTTATTGATAAAGGTTAAATCTGAAATGTTATGTAGTATGTGTTTGTCTGAATTGTAAAATCCCAGAGCACTTTAGCTTCTTTGTTTTCTATTACTTGATTTGGTGGTCTCACCAGTTCTGCTTCTGAGATATTCCAATGCACTATTGTTGCTGTTTTACCATGTCACTTTGTAGTCCATCAGTGTGATTTATAACCAGAATTAGTCTTATTATTATGCACAGTCAGCCAGATTGTTAGACGAGATTTGGCATTTATTATTAATATATATGCAACAATGTAAAAGTATAGCTGCTAGTTCTTTAGCTGGTTTTGGCCTTCATACTCATCAAGTTCTTTCCAAGAATCTAGCATTCTGTAATGTATTGGCATAGTATGTGTGGATCCAAATAATGTGGTTTATTATTTAGCATTGAAAATCAGCAGACCCTTTGCTGAATAAAAGACACAGAGCTAGAAATATTTGATTCTGTTGTTATTAAGAGTATGCAGAATCATTCAAGATGCAGTTCAAACTCAAAATTAAATAGCAGAATTCCATTTAATTTTGTATTACAAGATTCAGTTTGAACCAATATGTGATGAAAGATTTAATAACCATTGGTTATTATGGGAAAAAAAGCTATTGAGAAGAAAATAGTAGGTATTGTTGATCCTTAAAAAGCATCAACCATGTAAAATTTCAGATATCTCAAGGATATCAGCAAATCTTTTCTAAGGCAAAGGCTAAAACAAAGACAAGGAAAACACACAGCTCAGTAGCCTCCAAACAATACTGGAAAGTCCCTATGGAGGCATTGTGCCAAATCAGTGCAAAAGTTGACTTATTCCAATGTAAAACTAAATATGTTTTTAAAAGGTTTGAAAATCCATTCACTAAAAAATCAAACTCTAATGCCCTCTGACCATTTTTTTTTTCAAACTGGCAAGCTGGTGAGCATATATCAGTGACAGAATTGTTCTCTCCTGTGCTAGTCTGTATAAAATAAGGCTGTTCCTATTTGGAATTAATGCAGGACATGTTTCGACCGCACAAGCATTGCAGCTCTCTGCTATTTATTTAAAAGCTTGATTTTTTTTTAGACTTCCATGTGAATTTGAGAAAAAAATGACATCATGGCTTTAAGAAATCCACCTGTTAAAGCTAAAGGTTTAAAGCCCTTTGTTAAAGTGTGCTCATTCAAATAATATAATACTGTAGAAGGTTCTAACAATGTCTATGAAATATAAGGAATATCAACCTAACAGCAAATATACCACCCCAGACCCTCTCATGAAATTCATAAATAGGAATCTCTTTCCTTCCTTCCTTTCATTTCTTTCTAAATTAATCTACACCTATATGAATTCTATTGGAAGAGTGAGAGATAAAAGTAACAGCATTCTCCCCAAGCATTTTAATAGAGAAGTGTGTAATAGTGACGAAGCTCGTGTCAGGGTCAGCCTACCACACAATTCATCTTGCCCCAATTTTGTCAATATAGAGAAGGAAAGCTTCAATAAAGCGAGATTTTGAGAACTTCACATCTCTCTGATGCAATTTAAAGCACTGATTTGAAATTTTGAATCAATTCTAAGATAACTTCATTCAAAATATGCTTCAGGGAAAATCCATTCCAACTATATCTATTGAAAATGTTGCAGAACCCTAGCTTCTGTACTGTTTTGCATTTAGACAATTATAACTAAGCTCTCAAGTATTTCCAAAACACTGTCTAGGGCAGTGGTGGCAAACTTTTTTGTGTCATCAAGTGCCATCCTTAGTGCTGGAAGGGCATGCCAAATGGTCCCATGAGCCATGTGCAACCCCACTGGCTCTGCAGCCCATTCTCATGCTCCTCACATGCATCCCCCACAGCCAGTTCTTGCACTCAAGTGCAGCGTTCCAGCATGGCATGCATGCATGTATGACAAACAGCTGTCCAGTGCGCATGCGCAAATTGGAAATCAGATGTTTGGCTCTCAGAGCATGCATGCATGCTGGGACACTGTACTTCTGGGTTTCGATGCTCCGGCATGGCAAAAGCCAGATGGCTAGCACAAGATAGAGTGCAAGAACGGGCTGTGGAGCCAGCAGAGCTGCGTGTGGCACACAGGACAGTTTGCCATGCCAGAAAGTTCATGGGATGATTTGGCATGCTGTTTCCAGCACGCATTCCATAGGTTTGCCACCACTGGTTTAGGGATTGTGTGCTTGGTTACATTAAGCAGAAATCCCCATCAATTAAGCAAACCCCGCACAGATTAAGCTACCTGCAACAAAATCCTGTGCATTTTTTTTTTACTGTAAGTCCCACTGTATATGAAGGTAATTTCCAATTAATTTTATGCATAGCCTGCAATTGTAGAATAAATGAATGCTCTTGTGGTATTAAGTTATTTCTTGTAATACAAGCTGTCTGAATGCCGGAATTGTAACCAGACGTAATAAGCAGCAAATCAAATCAGATTGCTTTGGATGGCAGTATTTATTAGATAGATGAAAGAATGAATTACTGTATGAATGGTTCAATAAGAGTTTTAAAGTACATGTGCCTTAATGTTCAAAAGAATTAGTGGATTGGAGAGGATTTGGTATTCAGGCTAAAAATGTCTTGTCGCCTCTTGTTAAAGGGCACTTCCCACCCCCTGCATTTCAGTTAGGTTTCTATAGAATTTCCCTTTCCTTAAATGGTTGTCCAGATTTTTTCATACTCTTTGGAGTCTCTTCTCCAGTTGCTTCTGCCAAGTGAAGCAATGGAGGGGGCTTCAAGTTAGTTACCCTTTCTGGGCTGCAGAATTCCAGACAATGTTTAAATGGCAACAAAGATGCAGTTGTTTGATCTTTCTGGACTACTGGGTGGGTGGGGCAATTGCCAGTTGTTCTTCTAGATACTGGCAAAAACATTCATATAATGTTATTTCAAAAAGATGCTAAGAACACATTCTATATCTTTTATAACTTTCTTGGTTGATTGATTAGCTGCTTACTAACAATTGGGTCCCATTGTCTCCCTCCTGCCAGCCTCTTATTCCTAATTTTTTATTCTCACTGTTTAGGGATTTTTTTAAGCAAACAAATAAGCAAGCAAGCAAACAGTTGTTAGAAGCATTTAATGTCTTAAAACACATTGCAGCCCATCAAAAGAATTGTAGCAATTTTGGAAATTAGGAGAAAATTGAATAAACCTGTCATGCAAACATTGTTCAAGCTGCCTCCACATTAGCTATTTGGTATCGAATCATTCTCTTTTGTTCTGGATGACTGAACTAAAAGGCAGGGTCTTTGCCTTGGTTTCACCTTTCATAAAAGTGTGGAAAATCCATTTCATTTAAAAAAAAATCTGAAACAAAAATTACAAACTTTAGACATTAATTAATATATTCTCCTATTAGTTTGGATGAATAATTATACTTGTTTCCATTTCAGAAGATGAGGGATTATGTATACATATACTTATCCAATCTTCTACAATTGTAATGGTCTAAGGAAATGACCTAGGAGGAAGAGTCACAGGCTGTACAATAGTCATGAAAAAGTTATCTCAGCCCACAGAAGGAAGCAACTCAGAGGGGACTCTTCCTAGTTTTGGGAAATGTAAAAGTGAAGGAGAAGACAAATGCTTTCAGACCGGTAAGATTTTGCCATTGTAACTGTCATAAAAATAGATTAGTCCTCATGGTTTGTTTCTGTCTGAAAGAGCTGATAGCCATGTACATAAATGGCTTGCACGGACAGAATCACAGATCTCTTCTGTGGACAATTTAAGGCTACAGGAAATAAAGACTTGCATTAAGTGCTCACATACTGTACATTCTCTCACATGGTCTGTGAGAGATCCCTCTGTCTTTAACTCAAACTCTGAAGCTCTGTTTCAGGAAGTGCATGATTCTTTCTACTTTGAGAGTGAACTTTTATAACCTTTACAAACATGATAAATTCTATTCTACAGAGGAAAAATGCCAGAACGTTGGAAAGAGGCCAGTATAGCATTAATTCTAAAGAGAGACAAGATGTACTTCAACAAGATGCTACAAACCAAAATCATTATTGAATAATGATTACAAGTTGTTTAAATGATTTTAGTTGAAAGACTGAAGATAATTTTGCAAGAATTTATTTATGAGGATCAATGTAGGGTTTGTTTGTTTTACCTAAAAGACAGTTGAAGGATTATGTTAGAAAAGTGCTGAACATTTTGCTGGAACAACATAATGAAAAAACAAGCAACACTGATTTTTTTTAGATGCAGAGAAGGTTTTGGACAATTTGATCAAGCTTGGGAAAATACGAATTTTGGAGAGAAATTTATAAAATAGATTTATACTTTACAGACAACACTAATAATTATTAATGGAGATCTAACCACATATATGAGATAGAAAAAGGAAGAAGACAAGCTGCAGGCTTCTTTTCTTTTTACTGTCTTTCCTTTTCTTCTTTTTGTTTATACTATGTTAGTTTTTGTTAATTTTTAATTTTTCTTGTTAAAACTTTTAATAAAATATAGATGCATGAATCTGGATCAAATATTAATGTAGGCATATCCTAACTTTACTGAATCTAACCTGCAATTAGATCATATCAATTGCTGTTCATTTTTAGATCTGGAAACAAAATATTTACTCATTTATTTTCTGTTGTGAGAAAAATAATTTATACAATATAAATTCAACCTAATAGTGATGAAGTTAAATGTGTTAATGAATTTAGCAACTACATCTGAACATTCATCTGAACATTTGAACATGAGCCATGGTGGGGCAGTGGTTAGAATGCAGTACTGCAGGCTACTTCTGCTGACTGCCAACTGACTGGAGTTTGGGAGTTCAGTTCTCACCAGCTCAAAGTTGACTCAACCTTCCATCCTTCCAAGGTCAGTAAAATGAGGAGCCAGATTGTTGGGGAAAATATGCTGACTCTGTAAAACACTTAGAGAGGACTGTAAAATTTAAAGGAACCCATTGTGCCTTTAATATCACAACTGCGAGCTTGCCGTAGAAGATGGAAATTCATTTGCTCATCCTCTCTCCCTTGGTTTCTGAATGCTGCTGTTTAAAATGCCTGCTTTGCATTATGCTCATGCATAAAAACAATATTCTATTTGGCTACAGATAGCATTTAAATTCCATAATTCTCACAAAGCTGCTATTGAAGGAAGATGCACAAGGAGGTCTTCTTAGGCACCATTTCCAGAAGAATGCCTTTGTTTGTTTATTGAAAAAAGCCCATCAATCTGAGACCCCAAAAAGGCTTGCCATTTTACCTCCACATTTTATCTTTCACTCTAAAAAGATGATGCTATTTTGAATGTTTACTTCATGTGCAAAGCACAATTTTAAAGAGGTTTCTGTTTATGTATTATATAAAATATACTTAGAGCAGTAGAACAGCTGATCCATATGTCCATCACAAGGCAGGCAGGCAGATAATTTTCAAAATTGGCTGCCCTATTTAACACTCTAATTACACTACAATTGGAATTTTGGAGCAAGAATCTTTTAGTGCATGGGTCCCCAATCTTTCAGTTCTGTGGACTGGTAACTGTGGGGGATGGGAAAGGGGATAGTTTTTCCCTCATGTATGCTGCTTGTACGAATGCAGCTTTGAGAGCATGTGAGCTCATCTGCTACTTGTGCGACCCAGTTCCCAATGTGCTATGAGCCACAGACTGGGAGGTTGGGAGCCCCTGTTTTAATGCTCTTGAAAATGTCCATGTTATACATCTATTCCAGTTCTATCTAGCATGACTCTGTACTATCTCTTTGAACTAAATTCACGCTATTGTAAAATTATATGTCATTAATATTACTGATTATATGTCTACTGCTGAAGAAGCCATTGAAATGGTGTATTGAAATACATGTGACTGTAGAGGAAAAGATGGTTGTGTGTAAGAGAGAAAATAGTATAAAACAAAGAAAGTATTGATTACTCTTGTTTTCACATTTTAAGTTACTGACAGGTTATGGTCTGCTTACAAAGTACAATATCCACATGCTACGTAAGAACTGGGACAATTAATGTTCATTAAATAATTATTTGCATGTCCATTAAGATACCATGTATCCATATTGGGGGGGTGAACAAAAAGTATGTTGCTCATTAGTGATGGATTCTGTTGTGGATGCTCTATTCCTAAATTAACTTTTGGCATCTTATTGGACCATGGGAATAAGCTTATACCATATTTCAATGTTAGGTAGAGTGGTTTTCCTGGGCTGCTGCACCTCAGTATTAGCAACTTGTACAATCAATAACAGGCAGGCAATATTCATGCATCCCCTTGAATTCACAGATTACATATTTGTAAAATCAAAACATAGAAATAGGTAATCAAAAATATTGATTTGAAAAACAACCCACTAAATTACAGTCAAGGCAATCTTGTTATTATGTGAAGAGTTTGAATGACAAAACACTACAAAATATTTAATTCTTCACTGATGGTTAACTAGAAAGGCAAGCAACATCAATCAGAACAATGATAAAAAAAAACACCAAATCAGATCTCAGTTCATTTCTGGAGCCAATATTGGGATTATTTTTATTGCTTGCTCCCTATGGAAAGTAATGGGGGAAAAAAAGAAGGCTAGTATAATTTTCCCAAGGTCAGAATTTCCCAAAAGGGGAAAAAGTTGGCTTCAAAGAATTGGGAGATTAACGCGAGTAATTAGTATCAAATTTCCTGCTCTTATCTCTTTTCTTGAAATGGTATATATTTAGGATCTGTCTGCATATGAAATAATTATTTTTAGGAACAATTCTTCATTGGAATAAATTAGCTAAGGTACATGTCACAAGCTAGAACAGCCCCACTGGATCTTTAAGAATATTATCATCCCTTTGTTGTAGTCCAGAAAGTAAACAATAACCATGAATACCAGCACTACCTTTATTGTAAGGTTACAATATCAGAAAGTTGCAAGTCTTTACTTCCCAGATAACTTCAAAGTTCCCTTCTGAGATACTTTCCCCACCCCATTTCTTCTGTGGACTGAGATATCCTTTGTCTGACCATTGTCTTACCTTGGTACCTCTTCCTCTTCCTTCCAAAATTATTCTCACAACTCATTACAGGTAATCTCAGCAAGTATACTTGACAGCAAATCCTACTTTATTTTTGGGGCTTATTTCCAGGCAGGTGTGCATTGAGCATAGCTTTTGTTCTTAGCTTTTCCTGTATCTCTCTCCAGATCTCACATTTCTGCAATATGAGCAGTTTTGTCCAGATCTTTCTCATATCCTGGAAAATACAATATAAGCTTTCCATCAGAGTTCCTAAGTGCAGTTAAAGATTAAACAAAGCCCTACCTCCTCTTCAATTAAAATTGTTCATGGGCTAAAGAAAAATAAAAGTATGCAGCTTAAATGTAATAAATTTCAATTTCCTTTCAATATAGTCAATAAAAACTATAAACTACTAATAATAACTCTGAAGGAGATCACTTTATTGAAAATTCATGGTACAAATATTCAAGCAGCTGGTTAGCAATGAAAACTATGTAGTGCCTCTGCCATTCAAAATCCAACATTGGCTCTGTTTATATTTAAATCAATTTCGTTCTTGTTAGGGCTTTTTTTTCCCCTGGATGCCAGAAATGGAATGGTGAGACAATGCAGTGATAGTGCTTGGATATATTACATCTGCAAAGCAAAGATAATTCTACCTTGTGTATGAATTAATGGCATCTATATATCAGAGTGCACAGAAGATGGAACACACAGCAAAGCACAAGGCTGCAGCAATGCTAACTATAAGGCAAGCTAGGTTGTTATTTAAATATCTCCCTGTTGTTGCTTTTGTGGTCTTATTATAGATCATATAATAATAGCAGATTATATAATATAATATATCATAATTATATGATATATGATATTAAGGAAAATGGAGTTCATAGTAAATGAAACTTTAGGTTTGGGCTATTCACATGGCCATTTGGCACACTGATGTTCAAGACAGGTTTGTCTGCCTAATGAAAAATTTAGATACTTAAAAAATGAATCTTCTTAAAAGACCCTACAGTGAGTACTGAAAAATTAATGAGAGGCAAAAGGATTGAAATGGAACTGTCTCCAATGGCAGATGTTTGATCCAACCAGCACTGACTAATTACAGACCACTCATAAGCAACTGTTTGACCACTTTTCATGAAAAGTGAGCCAAGATTTCAGCATGTGTTGTATAGAGTAGAAAGCTTGACACTCATTTTCAGGGCCCAAAGCCATTTGTGAACAAGGCATACAAGATCAGCCCTAATTTCTGGTTTCCTGGCTCTAAGAATGTAAGCCAGCATGAGGTCTTTTTAAATCTGTTCTTAAATAAGATTTCAGAAATGGCATATCCCCTCCAAAAATAGTTAACATTTCATCAATTTTCTCTCCTTCTATATCACTGCAAATCTAGAGTGTAGCTATAAATTAATGCAATATCTATAATACATCAAAGTAGGCTTCTTTAAATAAATTCATTTCACATCATTCCACAAGCAAGTAAAATTGGTGTTGTTCCAGTGAACCTTCAGCTTCAGTTGATGGATGATTTATCACACTAATCATACTTGTGGATTTAAAGATGGCATTTGATCAAATGTATAATCTTCTTTTGTGTTTTTATACCACCCGGCATTCTTTGGATTTTGGTAAGTTACTGACTATGATTTACAACTTATCAAAATCCCAAAGAATTCTGGGATAAATATTGTCTCACATGATTCCATAGGGAGGGTATGGCCTTGGTCCTGTCTTATAAACATTGCCATGAGACAGAGGGAGGGTGTTTTTCCATAACCCCAATATATGATATGTTCCAACTTGCTTGCCTTTGGAAATGATGTAAAACATGGCTTTTTTACCCAGGCCTTTAGATCCAGTTGAGTGGAATTCTCTTTCAATTGTTTAATTAAGCAATATCTGTTTGGTCACTATTGTATATATGTGCCTATGTGTATCTTTCATAAATAAACAAATATATACTCACATAGTCTACCTATATCCTATGAAGTCATGTCATATGATGCGATGGGCTTCAAGAGTAACCTTAAGAAACAGGTGGAAGACTCACAATCAAGACAATAGACAGATAAAAGTAATTTGAACCCTATGCTGAAATGTAATTTGAAAAAATGAAAGTCTCCAGTTTGATTCCTCTCAATCTTTTCATATAAAAAGGGAGAGGGAGGGGGAGGGAGAGGAAGAGGAGGAAGTACAGTAGTACACCTTAACATTCATAATTTTGGTTTCCTGGTTTGGTCTAGTTCTTAATTGTTTTTAATACTACAACTATGAGTATAGTTTTCACAGAGGGAAAGGAAAAGGTAGGACTCTATACATTTGGGATGACTATGGAGATTCAAAGCAATCATTTTCATTGCCATTCTGGTTTGAAGTTGGACAGCGTTTGAAGGAAACCATTATATTTATACATAGAAACAGAAAATCCTTTAAATCCCATTTATCCTGTAGACCACTGGGTTAGCTTCTTCCTACTACCACCACTATTATTTTATTGGATTGTTTCATTAAAAAGAAATCCCTCATGGTTTGTGAACACATGCTACCATGGTAACTCATTTTATGGCTACAGGAACAAGACATGTCTACTTGTAATTAGAAGTCAGCCGTGGATGAGCTCACGGAGTCAACTAATCCTTAGTATCATTGCTTCTTTTTCAGCAGTATTTTATCTTCCCAACGTCATTAAAAGTAAGGACAATGAGGCTTCTTAAGTGTGGTTTCTTAACTATTTCTCCCCACATAGTACTGTAAAAATATAAATCAAGTATACTGTATACAAAATGATTCTATTGTAAGCACAAGCATGATTTGTTTATTATGCATTTATTATTTCATTCATCAGGATATATTAATATAAATTGGTCATCCTCCCCCAAAAAACCCTTTTCTCTTTATGACACTCTGTAATCCCTTAATTTGGGATATAGTTGGGGTGACTGGATAGAGCTGAGCAAATTGTTCATCCACACTGTGGTTATTTTGCTAAATTGATCTTTTTGAAAAAAAATAGCACACATTGATAATAAATAGAAAAATATGCATTGGCAATACAAAAGTAGGAAAATGTATTCATGAAATGAATATACTTCCAGGTTATTATGATACCCAAAGCAATTTTTATATGCTGGATCTGAATAATTGTAAATTAATGTATATAAAGGTTTACATTTTTTAGATATTTATTTATTTATTTATTTTCATGATTTGTATACCGCCCCCTCTCCCTAGGGACTCGGGGCGGTTTACAGCCAATAAA
>JAEANM010024298.1:0-11184 GCA_017656035.1 Myanophis thanlyinensis
TTTGATTTATATAATTAAGTCTCTCTTCTAGTAGAACTCATTCCATTTCACAGAAATTTGGAGCACATTAATTTTTGTGGATCTTGTGAATCTATAGATCATAATAGAAGAGAATATGCATAGAATATACATGGAGTCCTTGGTGCTCTCTAAGCTATTTGTTTTCTTGCAAACAACCAATTAGAACATCATCAGTGTTAGTGAGTATGGGGCTTACTTTCTGTTTACATACAGTAGTTGTCCTGCTAGTTATGCTATCTCATATTATTCCTATTAATAACCTGCAACATTCAAAATGTACACTGAGCTAAGGAATTTCAAATTGGTTCATACCATATATGCGCAATATAGTTTTATAATTTGTAATCGGATGCCATTATCCTTCTCATCTTGTCTACTACCTTCTCTTATTGGATTTTAAGATTATATTATTTTGTTGTTTATAAATACATTGAGAGCTTATGCATCAGAATCAAATTCCTTGAGTGTCCAATCATACTTGTCCAATAAAGCTATTCTATTCTGTGCCGTGCCGTGCCGTGCCGTGCCATGTTATGACATTTTAGTGTACCATAATAATATCCAGTGATGGCCATGAACTTAAATGATTTGAAGTTAGGTTAAATAAGTTCACAAAGGACAATTCTATCAAGTGATACTGATTTTGAAATCTCAGTGTTATTTCTGTGCTGGTGGAAGTATGACTACAAATGCTGATCTCAAGGACATAATGGTGGGAGAGAAGTATGTCTCTGCATTCTGTTTGCAATCACCTCAAAGCATTTGGTTGGCCAATATAAAAAAAATAAATGTTCCTTAACATTGCAATAGTATTATTATATTTTATTCACCATACCAACTAAAGATTTATAGTATTTAATTTTATTAAAAATGGAGGGGGTTTTTTCTTAGTGTTTTTCCTGCAAGTGCAGGGTCCACTTTTTTCAGATCAATGAGTGCTGATCCATTGGTTGTGAATGGAATTTACTGATTGGCTTGTCACCCAAGCCTGATGTATTTTATTGTGAGAACATAGCAATCAAAGATTTATGGTACTTAATCTTCTTAAAGATGGAGATGTTTGTTTTAATTTTTTAAAAAAGAGAGATCAGGTACACATTAGAAAAAAGTTGCAACGTTTCTGCAAATTTTTGGGCTTTCTTTATTTGGACCATTATTTTTCTGCCACTGGAGGATATTGTTCGATTTGCTTTCAGTAATAAAGTTGTAATTCTTATTTTCTAGAAGAAACATTTGTAATAAAAGCTATTTGCATTTCTTAATTCAAATTGCTTTAAAAAACAGCAGTATTGCTTATATGTGCTTCTTGTTCTTAGTACATATTTATCTTAATTATTAATTCTATTTTATGTTTGGATTCCAGCAGCTTTGATTTATGAAGTTAATCTGGCCTGAATCCCATCTTGGATTGTTGAATAATATATACCTGTATCATATTGTATTTTAATGATGCATTTATTCTGGTACATCATCTAACTGAGATTGCTTCCTTGACAGATTAGCATCATATATCATCAAAAAGGCATACTTGTAATATATAACCAAATAATGTCTGTGGGGAAGAAAGGAACGTCCAATAGGAACTGACAGTTTATTAGTTGATTTGCTTATTTCTTTCTGATGTTTTTGGGAAGGCTTTTAAAATACTAAGTTCAATAACAATTTCTTAACTGAAGTTGAAGATACAACATTTAAACACATCTTTTTCCTGTTGCAGTGCTCTAATGATGAGAAAAGCCATTTGTAATAGAGAAGAGATAATTTAAACACTGAATCAGATGATCAGAGTTCGGCTTGCTGAGATTTAGTAAATTTTTGGGTATCAGAAACCTAAGTCTGCTGCTGGTCTGGTCTGCTTTTGTGCAGGAGTGTGTGTGTGTGTGTGTGTGTGTGCTTGAACCATATTGCACTTCTCAGAGAGAAAACTGTGTCTAATTCTTGATTCTCATTCATTTCAGTGAACTAGAATGTCATTCTCCAGATTTAACTAATGATATGCCCATCATCTAAACATGTAAAAATAGTCTATTTTTCTTATTTACTTTTATTATGTCTTATATCAGTCATCTCTAGTTAGGCTCCCTTCAGACGACAGTTACCAGAAAGCTTCATTGCCATAATTCCTAGTTAATCTCTTGAGGCAGAGTGGGTGGTGGTTTTATACCAGGACTTTCTAGTATAAGATAATTACAATACCCTGCCACTAATCAGGCTGAACCAATGTGCACCCTGCCTGATTTGTAGCACCGGGTTGCAGGTATTGCTGAGGAAAGGAAGGTATTCAGACAGAATGATTTAGGTTTCCATGATGGTTGTGACTCATTGTTCTTCAGTATGTATTCCCTCATTTCTAATCTAATGACTGGTATTTAGGGCAGCTTTTTTCAAGCAAAGAAGCTTTTTGTATTTTTGTACAGGTAATCCTTGACTTACAACAGTTCATTTGGTGACCATTCAAAGTTACAATGGCACTGAAAAAAGTGACTTATGACCGTTTTCACACTTACAACCATTGTAGCATCCTCATGGTCATGAGAGGGCGGGTGAGGCAAAGCTCCCCTTGACATAAGTGACATTGCGTTGGCCACGCCCATCCAGCATGCCCACCCAGTCACATGCACACCCAGCCAGTCATTAGGGCCAGAACCGGTTGTTAAAAAATTTGTAGCCCACCACTGCTATTGACAGTATGTGTGGATAAAATAATATAGTCAGATAATATGATCAAAGATTAGAAAGAAGAATTTAGATCTTGCACACCAGTGCTTCCTATGGATATATGCTGTTCCTTTCCTGGGCCTTGTGTGTCAGAATGTATTCTTCATATTTCTCAATTCATTTTCTTGTGTAGTTGGGACTCATACTAGAATCTCTCAAATATAAAGCAGCATAATTTTGAAATAGTGGCATAAATAACAAAATATTGATTTAACAGGAATGACAGCAGTCAACGAGTGACACATATTTTAAAAATTAGCTTGTTGAAAAGTCATTCCTTGTCACTGAGTTGGCTTCGACCCCTAGTGACTGCAGGGACAAATACTTACCCTGATATTGCTTAAAGTCACTCATAGTTCTTCCAGAGAGATTTCAGTAGTCTTTTTCATCCTGTTTATTTACTTTCTTCATTGTCTCTCTCTTCTTCTATTTTCTTGAATTTGCCAGGCCTAATATTTTTTCTAGTCTATCATCAGCTTGCTCACATGCCCAGAGTATTGGGTTTTGGCTTACTGACCATCATCTCAAGGGAGCAATATTTGGCCAGAGGTAAACTCTTCTTGCAGTTCATTCAACCCCCTAATAATATCTCCAAATCCATAATCTCAAGGCATCTATCTACTTTCTCTCACTCTTAATGCCCATCTTTCACATTATCACTGGGAGGGTGAGGGCGATAGATATTTTGCCTTAACTATTCTGATTTTCATTTTCATTAAAATGTAATGTCTTTCATTACCTTGGCTAAGCATCTTATGTGTCTTCTTCTAGGATAATTCTGGAATGATCTATTCAGCCAAAGCTCTTTCAAAAATCAATCAAGAATCAAAGGTCAACTGGCTTTTTATATTCTCTTGTTCTTTTTGTTATAGTATATACTAGTATATAGTATATTAGCTATCTCACTTTTTTTCATCTGTCTATTGCTTGAGCCTGCCTACTTATTTGGATTTCTCCGTCATTGTTTGGGTCTGTTCTTCCATATAGGATGTTAAACAGGATTTTACTCATGTGAGAAATTAATGCAATTGCTTGTACTTGCATTTTCTGTCTTCAGTATATGCACCAATCTTTTCTACTCTCAACACATTCTCATTTTCTGAGCTAGGGTCTTCCCTCACTATTGAGTTAAAGTGCTAGCTACTATATTTGAGTTAGCATTAAATTATATTGACATTGTACCTCCCCTTGCTAATCTCAATTTTGTCTATCGTATCTGTTCTGATTCTGTCTAATGAGTGCAGCAAAGTGATTGATTGGCTCATAGGATTGGAAGGAACCTGGGAGATCTTTTGCTCTAACCCTATGCCCTGTACAGGAATCCTCTTAACATCCTAGACAAATGGCTGTTTAACCTTCCTAGAAAACCTGTAGTGATGAAGAATCTACAATGCCAGGAGAGAAAACTACTTAATAGTTCTCATGATCAGGAAGTTACTCCTCATTTCAAGTCAGGATTTACTTTTGTAATTGGTTTATGTCCTACACTCAGGACCTATGTAGAATAATCAATAGGCGGAAACTTTACAGAGTAAGACCCATTCCTCCAATTTTGCTGCCCTCCCTGAGTGTTATCAGCTGATGGGAAAAACTGCTGCCAATCATGGCACTGCAACAAAAATCTGTCATCTCCTGATTCCTTCCTGTAGGCTACTCTCCTACAGCCTTTACATAGTAACATCACCTGAATGAAATTTTTACAGAGACAAATTAGAATAAAAAAGGAAGTTGAGCACTAAAATTTCTTTCCATTCCTTTCTTTATAGATTCCCATGTTCAGGAACTAGTGCAATATATTTGTGTGGATGTGGTTGTTGTCATCATTTCAATATTGCAGTATTTCAGTGTGTTCCACTGAGACACTTTGTCAGTATTACGCTATTTCACTATGGTACTATTTCATGGTCACCTTACTTCACACACTATTGTTTCATCTATTTATGTTTCAAACACCCCTGTATCCAGCTGTTTAGGGAAACAAGAGCAGAATGGTGGTAGAAGAGACTGATCAGGGACAAGAGGAATAGAATCATATCTTTAAAGCCTGGTATTAAAATGAAAGCAGCATCTTTTAAAAAATTAAAGTAGTCCGGACATATTTGAACTGTGGTTAGATGCAGTTTTACTGCTGCTTCTGCAGTTTTAAACTGTTCAGTGGGTAATTTATCTGTACCTGGTACTTGCCTATTTGACAAGTGGTCTATTACCTGTCATACCTCACTTTTTAGAGGAATTGGCTCTTGAATATATTCTCTCTTGACAAATGTTTCTGTCATTCTAAAATCCCACTTGTGCTACAGACTTTATCTCTTCTTTTTGCCTCATTTGCTTCTGGGAGATCTGGTCTATTATTTTTCTTAGCTATAAATTTTCTTGTGATTTCTCTGATCCTTCAAAAGATCTTTTTTTCAGTAAATGTATTTAATTGTTGACATCTTTGGTTGAGATACTTTTCCAGGTTCTTTCTGGCTTTACATTGAAAATCTGTGTTCAATCATTGTTCATCCTTTTATCCAAGGATTTTACTCTCCATCTTACTTGGAATTTTTCCTCTTCAAAATATTAGGAATATTTTTCCCACTTCAGTTTTCAAGACATCTCTGGTCTCTTCTCACAGTTCCTCAGGTTCTCATAATTTATGCAAAGAAATTCTAATATTTAATTCTAATAGAGTGAAAAGAAAATATACTATAGTCTAAAAAGTCTAGTATTTCCCTTTTGCTTCACAGTATCATTCTAATACCAAACTGGGTCAGCTGGAAATATTGTATTATGTGCAGTTAACCCAACTACCGTTATCAACCAGAGGAAGTTAGTTTAATCTCAAGCATCCCTGTCCAAACTGATTCAACCCCTCATTACAACAAATGGATATATGAATTTTTCTCCTCATTACTATCTTCTAAAGCTAATTAAGAAGCTGATGAAGAAAATATTACATTCCCATACATATTTTAAAAACAGCAACCAAGATATTTTCAATTCAGCAAATAAAATTGAGAAAACTGCACAAAATCAATTTCTGTGCAAATATTTCTTTGCTGTGTAAGAAACTATTCCAAAAACTGGGGATGCAGTTCTGCATTGTGGTACATCTTCAAGGTCAAGGTCAAGGTATTCATTTTAGCTGCTTCATAGCTCCAGCCAGCTATCTCATTGAATGGATCTACCTATTTATGATGACAGCTAGTACAAGACAGCGCAGCTTTTCTGAAATTCTGCTTTAAAGAAATGGCATACTATATAGATGCAAACTCTTCCCAAATTGTATACTTATTTTTTGGGATACCAAATATTATGTATCATATCTATCTCCTTCTTTTTTACCTACCCATCAGTCTGCTTCTTTCTGGATCATTCTTAATTAAAAATTGTTTCATACCAGCATCACTGAAGTGTGCATCAGCAGAATTGTGCCAGAGGCACACATATAATAAAAGTAGCAGCCAAGCATAAAACATTTGTGAATCCTAAGGGATGTCGAGTAGAGTCAGGGAAAAAGAGAGTCTTAAACAGTTGAGGGTGGAAAACCTTTCAATGAAAGTCCAATCTTGAGGGAAGGTCTGAGGACTGCATTTATTGTACACAGAGTATGCAACGTGGAGGAATGGAATCACTGAACCTGCAAACCAGATAAAGCCAAGCTTTTGTAATCTATTTTATTTTTAAAAAAATAGAATGGCTCACAGTGCATCTGTAGGCTTTACAGCCCTACTAATGAAAGTCAAGAATTGTTCTGACTTGCATTCCCTGTTGCCAGGCAGCCTCGTTTAATTCTCCTTTCTTTCTATGTCCTTGTCCAGTAAAGTATTTCTTGTTTCCTACAGCTGGCTCTTTCGCCTGAGGATCTGCTCTTTTGCATTTTAAACATTTGCTTGGTTTTTAGTTTAAGCCCCTGAGACTAATTGAGAAACTTTGGCTTTCTGCATTGCCAACCGCGCTTATTTATTTCTGTCACTTCATACAGGGCATCTTCTGCAAATTGGTTCCCTCCCTCATTATGGCACAAAGAATATCTTTAAAATAAATAACTAACACTTCTTGGAGGGTTTTTTTTTGGGGGGGGGGGGGTTAAGCATATTAAAGTGTTGGGTTTGGGTCTTCTGAATAATTGATAGTAGTAGCCATAGCAACTGCAAAAGTTTTCTTCACTGTCTCCTCAATCTGCCTGCAAGGCTGGCACTTGGAAGAAGGCAAATTAGTCCAAGCAAAAGCTGAGGCAAGCACTATGCTGTATCCCAGGGGTCTCCAACCTTGGCAACTTTACGATTTATGGACTTCAACTCCCAGAATTCCTCAGCCGGCACATGCATGAGGAATTCTGGGAGCTGAAGTCCACAAGTTGTAAAGTTGCCACGGTTGGGGATCCCTGCTGTAGCCATTTTCCTATCTGAGAAGAAATTGTTGACTGACTCACCAAATACCCAACAAAAACCAAAGTAAACCAAAGAAAACAATTGCAAATAGGTCTCGACTTACAACTAGTCACTTAACAAAGCCTCTAAAAAAGCTAGTTATGACCCATTTTCAAAGTTCAAATGGCCGCACAAACAAAATGCAGCCACATGGTCACACCTTTACGACTGTTCAAAGTGCTCTCTGGACACATGGCCACACTTTGACTTTTATTACCAGTTTCTGGCATTTACTATGGATTTTTAGCAAAAAAAAATAATAACAAAAATACCCATTGGGGAAAATTGATTTGCTTAACAACTGCAATGTTCGCTTAATGATCATTGCAAAAATCAGGTCCAATCATGTGATGCATTGACTTAAAAACTACAGTGACTGATGACTACTATTTCAGGCTCAGCTATGATAATTCGAAGACTGCCTGCATTCACTGATCATTTCACAGGGTTAAAGTAAAATGCTATTTTCTCTTGCAAGGGTCAATGCAGCCTTTTGAAAAGTCTAGTCAATAGACACATACAAACTCTGCAAGCTAAAATATCTTTCCAGACTAAAAGCAGCCCTCAAATCACAGCTAGCTTCTTTAAAATTAATTTTCAATACAGTATACTCTTATTAGAAAGTATATTTAGATTATTAGTATAAATAAGCAAGTTCAACTGTTTTACAGCTTTATACTATTGTTAGCCATTAGTGTTAATAAACCTATGTGTAGTTTCGCTGATGTCTACATTTCTTGATTGCCCCACACTTGATGTCAAGAATATATAGCAATAGTACTTAGACTTATAAACTACCCTGTAATGCTTTACAACACTCTCTGGGCAGTTTACAATGCCAACATATTGCTCCTAACAATCTGGGTCCTGCTTATATCAACCTTGGAAGTATGGAAGGCTAAGTCAACTTTTAGCCCCATCAGAATCAATCTCCAGGCTGTGGGAAGAGTTTGTCTGCAATATTCCATTCTAACCACTGTGTCCCCAGGGCTATTATGTAGGAGTTGTAATGCAATGCAACGAAATCTGCCAAATGTTGCTCAGATCCATCTAAAGCAGGGGTGTCAAATCGATTTCACTGAGGGCCGCATCAGAGTTGCGTTTGACCTTGGGGGATGGGTGGGCATGACCAGGGTGGGCATGGACAGCCTGATGTCACTCGTGTTGGGGGCACCAGCAAAAATGGGCTCCTGAGTTCCATTTTTGGCCTTCTGCAACCCTCCGCCACTGAAAATGGAGCTCAGGGGGGCATGCACAGCCCTCCCGAGCTCTATTTATGGCTGGGACAGCCTTCTGCAACCATCTGCCAGCAAAAATGGAGCTCAGGAGGGCCACATGCAGCCCAACTGAGCTCTGTTTTTGCTGGTAGAGGCACTGCAGGCTGTCCTTCGCTGTTTCCAGGATGACCCTGTGGGCCAGATCTAAGTACCCCATGGGCTGGATTCATCCCCTGGGCCTTGAGTTTGACACCCCTGATCTAAAGCATAAAGACCATTGTTTCACAAAGATTTATATTATGGTTTACAAATCATAAGTGTTAGATTGAATCATAATAAAAATAGTTTTATTCAATCAAAATCTTAGATGATCTTATATTAAACTTGTTTTATTTATAAAATCAATGCCAAATAAATAATGTTGTGGTTTGCATAATAGATAAGCTAGCCTTTGTGCATTATAACACATCATAAATTACTGCTACTATATATTGTATTAGGTTCTAGCAGAAAAACAGATTAGTTTGGTGCAATAAAAACAACAGGTACTCTTTCTACATTATAAATAATAAAATGTGTATTATGGTATTCTATTTATTTTATATTCTCAATTAATATTGCGTCTCCAGATGAGTCATGACAATTCAATATTTGTGGTGGGTGTCAGTTAGCTAGACTAATATAACAGACAACCTAGGTTCAAATATTATTCAACAATTACATTTACAGAATGATTTTGTGCTAATTGCCATGGCTTAAATTTTACTAAAATTATAAATAACTGTCTGGACTGTATCACTTTAAACTGAAAAAGCACACTTAAAATCCTCTTTCAGTAGAACTGAAAAGTATCATAGAAGTTCCCAGTCTAATACTGAAGTTTTCCACTTCAGGGAGAACTAAGTGTGTTTTCAGCCTGATATTCAAAATTGTGATGTGAACATTTCCAATTCTTTGGATAAGAAGATAAGAAAGAGATGATAAAAGAGTTGTCATTTTACATTACTTGTGATTTGAATATTTAATCTGTCACTGCATCAATCAAGGGTAAGAAACATCTTAGCATTTAGTCTAAATACTATGCAAGAAAATTTTTGGGCAATCCATGTGTTCATGATTTTACACACTGTCAGCCACTGTGACTTGGTTCAATAATTACCCAAGGATTCCAAGACCCAACTTTTTTCTTAAATCTATTAAAAAATCTCAACAGAAATTGAAGCATATCTATACAGAATATACTTTAAGACATTCAGCCTAGTCACATGATCTTGGAAATATTTCATTATTCACTGCTTCTAATGATTGTTCCTTCCTTTTTCATTATTAAGTGTATTATACAAACTGTGTATGTAATACAATATTGCATAATTTATTTACATTTTGTTTTACTGATGCTTCACTGAGGTTTTTCTAACGAAAGGGTGGATGGACTTACATGGCTATAAAAAGTTGAAGTGATCCATACACTTCCAGTACAGAAGATGACTACATGTTTAATAACATAAAAATTTCACATCGTAATACAGTTGGCTAACATATTTTCCTTCTACATACACTATACTCAATGGAATGTGTGTAGCTTTAAGCCTGTATTAAAATTTGTGTTGACTATCCTCAAGAAAACTCCTGTTTTATTGTATGACAGGATGAAAAGTCAAACTGGCAATTCTAAGTACTACCACCATCATACTTTATAAGATGTGATCTGATATTAATTATACATGGGAGAATATCTACATGTCAGTGTTCATTTCACTGAACTGGGAAGGGTTTTCAGATTCCACAAAAGCCTGAAGTTCTACAGATGTTTATTAGGAGCAAGAATCCTGCCAGATTTGATCTACCAAGACAAGTTCTCAGGCCAAAAGACATCTTACCATAATTGTCTGCTTCTTTAGGAAGGATCAAGATCTTCCATATAAATATACATGTCTCTTAAAATCATTATCAGAAATGTGTATGTAACCCAGCATTACCAGAGAGCTGGCAAATTAAAATCAACAGATAACTATCAACTATTTTCTCCATAATGGCCAACTGTAAAATCACTAGATATATCCTTATAAAGAAAAGCTTTTGAAATGAGTAGTTTCGGTCATTTTATTACTTTTATAGTTACTGTAGTTATTCTTTATGTTTACGTGATTAAGGTTGCTCTGTGTTATTTACAGTAAGTCAGCGGATTGTCAGCATCTGCCCACTCTTGGCAGATCTCAAAAAGTTAAGCAGTGTCACAGCACCAGGAACTATCAAAGCTATACTTGGAAATTTAATTTTAAAAAGGTGGGGGAGAAGACAATGGCAAATAATGTCCCTATTTTTGACCCGAAAACTATATAGAATGTCCATGAAGTTGACTGAATTTAAAAGGTTGTATTCATACATACATATATACGTACATATATTTGTGTGTGTGTGTACACGCGCGCACGCAATTTAGAAACTGTCCATTTCTCTCAAAGAGTGACTCTGTGTTCTATGTATTATTATTATTTATTATTTAAACTTACATAATTAGTCACTGTGAGCTTTTTGCAGAAAAGTTTATTTTACATTTTATTTTAAACTGATATATATTACTAAATCAGAGATGCTTAAAATGACTAAATCTGAGATTTCTTAAAATGATCTATGTGTCAAGATTCAAATGGAAATTTTGTATGGTGGGGATTAGATGTATATGCATGTGTGTGCTAGTTAGGTTGCTGGAAGCAGCTAGCAAATAATCTTGATACTGTAGTATTTGTGCCGAAGGTCACTGAGACGGAATGGTTATCTTGTTTGCATTCCACAAACTTGAGTTTCCCGTG
>JAEANM010024299.1:0-11183 GCA_017656035.1 Myanophis thanlyinensis
CAAGAGAGCACAGATCAAAACCGCGGACGATCGCGGATTCCGACCTGCCGCCGAAGAAGCCAAACAGGAAGTCCCAGGTCTTGTTCTTCTTGTGGTAAACTAGAAATAGGAGCGACCGTTTATCTGATATAGATGTGACATGTCCATGTCACTGAGATAATATTTTATTTCCCACGAACCTGAAGATCAAGATAAGCGGTTTATGCAACACGTATTTAATCTTTTCGACAGTTTAAAAACTTCTCGTACTTTTTGGTTCATAAAGCGGTTTAGTTCAATTACCTTTTTTAAAAAAAAAATCACAACAAAGCAACCCTTCATTTATATTAATAAGTCACTCTGAATTCCCATCCTTATCAAGCTGAAGTGAATCCTCTCCTGTACAAAAGGGGAAAGTTAAGAGTTGTGCTATTGTCAGAAGCATAAAAATATCTTTTTTTGGCAGCCCAAAAAACCCAATGCAATCTTAAGTTGCATAAAGGGAAGGATTCAATCAAGATCATGTGGAGTACTAATTCCACTTTGTGGGGTACTGATTCCAACTCTGTAAAGCCTTAGTAAGACCACACCTAGAATACTACATCCAGTTTTGGTCACCACACTATAAAAAAGATGTTGAGACTCTAGAAAGAGTGAAGAGAAGAGCAACCAGGATGAGTAGGGGACTGGAGGAGAAAACAGGAAGAATAGTTACAGGAACTGGGCATGGCTAGTCTAATGAAGAGAAGGACCAGGGGAGACATGATAGCAGGCTTCTAATATTTGAGGGGCTGGCACAGAGAGGAAGGGGTTAAGCTGTTTTCCAAGGCACCTGAAGGCCAGACAAGGAATAATGGATGGAAACTGATCAAGGGGAGATTCAACCTAGAAATTAGGAGAAATTTTCTGATAGTGAGACAATCAACAGCTTGCTTTCTGAAGTTGTGGGAGCTTCATCACTGGAAGCTTTCAAGAAGAAACTGGAGTGCAATCTGTCAGAAATGGTGTAGTATCTCCTGCTTGGGTGAGGGTTAGACTAGATGACCTACAAAGTCCCTTCCAACTCTGTTGTTCTGTTCTGTTCTGTCCTGTCCTATCCCTTCCAACTCTGTTGTTCTGTTCTGTTCTAATCTTTAGATGTATTTTTTTGAAAAATGATGGAGAGGGGGAACTACTGGTTAACGAACATAATATGGGGCTAGATTGTTGATTTGCTGGGAGTAAGAAATGGGATAAATAAAATGCAACATGTTTATTTAAAATCAATAAATCTAAAAGACACCTTTCTGAAAGGAAAGGGCTGTCCTTTATAATAAAGGACGCGTCTGGTCACGCTGGGAATCACGGGATTGGCAGAACTGAAGGATCTCCTCTGACCACCTCTATTTCCTCTTTCTGCTCCTTGTTAGGTGGCCCACGCTAAGATCCAAGGCGTGGAGTCCAACTTGGAAGAGGCCTTGAGGAGGGAGAGCCAGATGATGGCTTTGATCCAGTCCCTGGAAGAGGAAAAGGCTCTATGTCAGAAGGCCCTGGAGAAGATCTGCAGCTACCTGCCCCGAGAAGCCCTGTCTGATTGTGAAGAGCTGCTGAAAGAAGTCAACTGCCATCCAAACAAATTCTAGAAGAAAGCCATAAACGAGAGAGAGGGGGCAGGGGGAGGAAGAGAGAGAGAGGGAGGAAGAGAGAGCATGGTTTCTTTTCATAGATGGAAGGAAAGAAACAGGCCAGGCCACTTCTGGAAAGAAGATCTCACCTCATTTCACAGGATTCTGCAAGCAGCAGCAGCCGCAGTAGCAAAGAGGTCTTATTTTTCAACCTCAATATGCAAATCCCAGGTTCATTTCTTTATATATATATAGATATAGATATAGATATAGATATATAAAACGTGTGTACATAATTCGCAGTGCACAGAACAAAAGATGGGATTCTCAACGAAAGAAGATCGGGTGTCTGTTTAGGACTGATCCAAACGGGAAAAATCGGTGGAATCTGAGACTGCTTGTAACTTAAAACGTTGAAGACTCTTCTTAACCTTCCCTCGGTAAAGGAAGGTGTACGGGGTCTTTTCTATACGCTGATCAACACTTGAAAAATAAAATAAAAAGCAAGAATGTATTTCCATCTCCAAAAAGCAGCACAGGTCCCAGCTGAGGGTGGGTGGGTGGGTGGGTGCTGTGCATGTCTGCTACATGTTGTGGATGGGTGGAGGAATCCATTTCTAAAGATCCTCAGGGAAGATCGCCGGTCCTTCCTTTGCGCAGGAACAATTGCGTTCCTGCGGAGATGCAACTGACTTCTCCTCCTGTCCCCCACTTCAGGGAGAGCTGGTGATGGTTGAAGCTGCCATGCCTGGCTGAAAACTCAACCATTCCCTATCCAGAAAAACAAGAAAGACATATCAGGGACTCCCCTTCGCTCTTCTTTCCTTGTGAGACAGAACGAAAAACAACGGGTTGTTGAGATGCGGCCCCAGGCGGGAATGTGTCAGAACGCAGGTAGCACTTTCCAAGCAAGCTGTTCTCCTGGGGAAAGTCACTTGAAGTTCATGGGATCGACTCCTTTCCTCTGACCTGCAGGAATCCGTTTGGTTGAAGAGATCCTCCTTGTTGAGCGCTATCCTTATCTCAGCATCTTGTTGAGCTTCTTCACGCTCTTGGGATTTAATGGCGCCAAGGTCACCGTAAGGAGGACAGCTTGTGTCACTTCAGCAACGGCTCAGAAATGCTGTGAAGCACTACAAGTCCCAAGAGGGGCAAATGGCCGCCATTTAAACACGATGCATGGAATGGCCTTCAGCCTGACATAGCCTGATGATTCTACTCAGCCAAGGAAGATCTTCCTTCTTTCCTCAGTTGTCCATCTTTTTTTTTTTCTCCAAATGTTAGTATTTCTTCCATGGGGAAGATCCCCTAAACCTTCAACGTCGCACCTGCAATGAAAGAACAAACAGGTTGTCACAGAATTGATGCTAAGGGTTATAATAAGGTTATTATCCCTACGTGGTAGTTTGTACATTTTGGCGTAGCACGTCTGTTCTCGCCTCTTCTTCTTCTTTTTTTAAGAAGCCTTAAGAAGCAGAGAGTTAGTCGGCTTTTTGAAAAACCTAGCAATTTCTGGATGATGTTTATTATTATTATTATCATCATCATCATTGCCATCATCGTTTGCTGCTCTGCCTATTTCTTAAGTACGTTTTCTGGTTTTGGAAGCTATTTCTGCCATGCAGACCGAAGAACACCGAAGTCAACATTTGATCTATCAAAATGATAAAAATAGCAGTCAGCCAACAGAAGAAATATGTTTTGGAACATGTTGTCGTCCCCCGCATTGGGAACGACTTGTTGTATTTCTCCAGCTGCTTTCTCTAAAATTGTGCCAAATTCAGCCAAGTGTCTTCCTTGTGCAAGACACAGGTGTGGATGAAAGTGCTTCCATTGCAACATGTATTGGGTTATGCAAACAACAAGCAAAACCAAGGAGAACACAGTTGCCGTTCTCCTCCACCCGCTGCTGCGTAAATCCAACCCAGCTCCCTGTTTTGATTTCTCGATCATATAATTTCTTAGTTTTCCTGGGCACCGTCCCAAAAAGGAAAAGCCAAATGCATGACGAGACATTGCCCTAATTTCAGCTTTTTGCACGGGAGATTTCCCAAAGATTGCGTGTCTGGCGTTATTTTCTTGCTGCTCCTTATCAAATCAACAGAATCACACCAAACCTGGCTGAGTTTGCAGAAACATCACACTTTTCGGAAGGAAAATGTGCTGTTTCTTTGCAATTTCATTGGAGGCCACCTCGTGCAAAAGAGAAGCGGTCCCAGAGAATTGGGTTGCCAGTGGCCTGAGTTATTAAGGCACGCAAAACCTTTTGTTTTATTTTATTTTTTAAATCACGTTTCACGCTGTGTTGGTTTTACTGACTTGTTCATGTTTGTCACGTGGAAAATTTCCAATAAATGCCATTGCTGCATATGCTCGTATTGTTTTCATTTGACGTCGGAATATTTTTATGGGTGGTTGCCCAAGGAGTTCTTTTGGGGTTCTTGTAACATTAAGAGCTCAGGGTTACTCAGCTGAACAGACAAGCCAACCAGATCTTTTGAGCCCAAGAAACCTTTCAGGATATGATCTGCTGATTGACCGGTATTGGCTTTAAAAATGGTGCTCGGCACACTGTGATAACAAGCCTTGACTGGCTGTGTGGAAGAGAAGGAGTTGGAGGGATGTTTTGAGACAGGGGTGTCAAACTGGCAGCCTGTGGGCCAGATGCATCATGTGTAGGCCATCCCTACCCCCACTCCGCGAATGGGGAAAATGTCACATGACGGCAACATGATGCAGCGAGTTTGACACCCGTGTTCTGAGAGATGGGATGCCAGATAGTCCTCAACTTACAGCCATTCATGTGGTGACTGTTTGAAGTTACAATGGCACTGAAAATAATGGTCTATTGCAATGGTGACAAACCTTTTATGTCACCAAGTGCTGGTCTTTGTTCTGGAAGGGCATGCCAAACCATCCCGCAAGCCACACGCAGCCCTGCCGGCTCCACATCCCATTCTTGTGCTTCATCACGCACAGCCCCCACATCCTGTTCTTGCACTCTGTTGTGAACTAGCCAGCTGGCTTTTGCCATGTGGGAGTGCTGAAACCCAGAAGCACAGCATCCCAGCATGGCGCGTGCCAACGAACACCTGGTTGGTACGCATGCACCTACCAGAAACCAGATGTTTGGCTCTCTGAGCACGCGTGCATGCTGGGATGCTGCACTTCTGGGTTTCGGCGCTCCTGAACAGCAAAAGCCAGCTGGCTACCGCACGATGGGGTGCCAGAATGGGATGTGGAGCCAACGGGGCTGCATGTGGCATGTGGGACGATTTGGCATGCCAGAAAGGTCGTGGGACGGTTTGGCGTGCTGTTTCCGGCACACGTTCCATAGGTTCACCAACACTGATCTATTGTATGATCGTTTTTCACACAAGTGTTTCAGCATTTCCAGAGTCACATGATCAAAATTTGGATTCTTGACAACTGGCAAGCATTCCTGATGGTTGCAGTGCCCCAAAGTCACGTGATTCTCTTTTTGCAACCTTCTGACAAAAACCAAAGTCAACGGGGAAGTCGAATTCCCTTAACAAACCATGTTACTATATCTTAACAAGGGATTCGTTTAACAACCATGGCACGAAAGATTGGAAAACGGAGAAAAACTGTCTTGCTTAGCAACAGGAATTTGGGGCTCAATTGTGGTCGTAAGTCAAGGCCTGTTACTCTCTTCCTGCCCTGCCCTGCCCTGCCCTGCCCTGCAAAAACTTAACAGTACAAATAAAAAAATAAAACGGACTTGTTTTGCCAGAACGGAAACCAAAACAAAAGATTGCAAGTCCGTCTTTGCTCAGTCTCTCAAATGGCAAACTCTCTGTGGAAGGTCTACAGAAGCTCCCAAAGCATCCAGAAGTGCCTTTCTCTGACAGGGTTGATGCCATGAGGCATCGACGAGTCACAACCTTTAGGAATATCACAGATGATTTCCTGAACAAATGTTGACGCTATAAACAGAAAAGACCCCCATTCCTTCAGCCATTGTAAATGAAGGCAAGGGCCCAAGGCAGCTTCATCTCCAGAATGTTACACCTTGAAGTCATTACAGTTGGGCTCTGTGGGACCTGCTGTTGTTTTTTAATTATTATTTTTATTATGCGAAGAAATCCTGTTCAAGCAGAACTCTGTTGCTTTTATAGACAGTTCTGATTCAGCAAATTTGAAGGATTGTTTGATCCCGTGCTTTATGAGGAAAGGAAATTTCATTCCCAGATCCTTAAAAAAACTTTACTTAGTTGTTTTCTGCTTGGAAAAAAAAAAACCCAGACCGACCTGGGCTACGCCTTGGGTGCTCTGTTTGGGTTTAATGGCATGGAACTCGAACAGATTGCAGTAACTATCAATCCTGGTCTCCAGAAACTACAGAATGGATGCAAACAAAAAAAAAAGTGTTTACCTAATAATAATAAGTTTGTCTCTTTGGGCAAAGCTTGACTGCAAAGGAAACCATCCTCCTTCTCTCTGGCCTGTTTGCCACAATTTGACCACCAAACCCTACTAACTTGCCCTGGGCCACTGCAGCTTTCATAGGAAATTCATCGCTAATATCTCAGTGTTGAACGACATTGGGGCAAAGGAAGTAGATGTTGGTTGGTTGGTTGGTTGGTTGGTCCATTCCTTGAGGTGGTTCCATGCTATTGGACAACTACTGGCATCTTTGACACTGTGTTCCACTTGTATGGCTGATCTGCCTGGATACTCTTAGAGGCCAGAACTTCTCTGGAGTCATTTTTAATTTGCTGATTGGGATAACTTGGTCAGGAGCAAAAACTCATTTGAAGTTCCCTTCTTGAAACAAGGGCCACCATTAAGCCTTACCTTACATTTCTTGTCCCAGGCCTGGCTGGATCTAGGGGGGTGATGGATGCAAGACCCTCTCTGTATATAGAATGGTCTCCTGCCTCTCTTCATCATTGTAGGTTGGCCACTAGAGGGCCTTGTTGCTTGGGCAAGTCCTAGAGAAATCGCTTCAATGTTTGCCATTAGCTGGACTTCCGGAGAGGCGATAGTCTGTGTTTGGCCTATGGGTTAATCAGGTCTCCAAATTCACAGCTGTTTCAGGCATGGTTCTCTCTCTCTCTCTTTTTCTTCTAACAACACACACACACATCCACACACACACTGTCCCTGTTCTTGCTTATCAGCTATATCAGCTATTCCTCAATGTTCTTTCAAGTGGAGAGTTTCTTGCTCAGAATTTCTCAGCTTCACAATGTTGGCAGGAGCCTCCTAACATCTGTGTTAGGCAACTGAGGGAAGGCAAAAAAAAAAAAAAAGCCATTTCTGAAGCCAATTTTCAGTCCTTTGCAGGCATGACCTGGTCAGCCTTCCAGTTGCTGTGATTTATTCTGGCTTGTATAATTTCTGCAAGGATAATTGTGTTTCTTTTCTTCTATGTTGCTTTGGTTGTGTTGCTTGGGCTGGGGAGGGTGTATTTTCCACCTGATGTATCTGCAGAGGGAGCTAATGCAGCACAGAGGTTGCTCTCTAAACTTCAATGGCGAAAACCCAGGGCTACGTCCCCACACAACCAAAGAGCCCAGCCCACTTTCAGTTCAACTGTCTAAGTGCCAGGGTTGTTGAGATGATATGAGGGAAGATGGCCATGTGTGGTGACTTAGAAGTAAGTCTATAAGAGCGTGAATACACTTATTGACAATTATAGGTACATCAACAGGACTGGGAGGGCCTGGTGGAAAATGCCTCCAAGGTCAAGTAGGAGGAGCACAACTTCATTCATTCATTCATTCATCCTTTTGTCAAACATGTACAGGATAGCAGGTATAGGTGTAAACATAAACATAAAGTAAGTACAGATAAATGGGGATAGTACGTCAGGGACAGTAGGCCCATTGGTACGCTGATGCACGCCCCCTTTACAGACCTCTGAGAAATGGGATGAGGTTCACAGTAGACAGTTTGAAGTTGAAGTTGTGAAGGTTTGCGGCTGTAAGAATGGAGTTGGGTAGAGCATTTCAGGCATTGACCACTCGGTTGCTGAAGTCGTATTTTCTGCAATCGAGTTTGGAGCGATTTTATCTTGAGTTTGTTTGCCTGTGTATTATTGTGGTTGAAGCTGAAGTAGTTGTTGACAGGTAAGACATTGTAGCAGACAATTTTGTGTACTATGGTGCAGTTCCAGATTGTCCAAGCCCAGAATTTCAAGTCTGGTGACGTAAGGGATTCTATTGTGAGTAGAGAAGTGGAGTACTCTTCTTGCGAAATACCTCTGGATCAATGTCCGATATACAGTCTGGATTCCAGGCGGATGAGCTGTATTCAAGAATTGGTCTGGTAAAGGTTTTGTATGCCCTAGTAAGCAGTACAGTGTTACCGGAGAAGAAGCTTTGCAAGATTAGGTTAACAACTCTTAATGCCTTTTTGGCAATGCTGTTACAGTGAGATCTGGGGCTTAGACCATTTGAGATGAGTACTCCTAGGTCCCTGACAGAGTTCTTCCCTTGATCTTCTGGCCATGGAGCTCCTTCCTCCACCTGCTGAGGAACAGACACAGGGAAGATCATTTTGAAGAGGGGGAGGGGTCTTTCCTGGTTGAGCCTTCAAGATGCTTTCTGGTCTTCTGAATACAGCAGGAGAGCCTTGTGAAAGCAGTCATCCAAGACGGCCCTGAGAGGGAGGCCCTCCTCTGGACAAAAAATAGGTCATTGACCTTCTCAACTGGCCTACTGCGGGAGGTCTCCCTAGGCTGCTTCCCTTTGTTGTGACACATGGGAACCCAACCTTAAAAGGATCTGGCGAAAACCACTCCCACTGTTGTACAACCGGGGAGAAGTGTCAGCCTTGCAACCTGCAATTTTGTATTTTCTTGTGCTCAGCCAGCCTTCACTTGTTGAGAATAGAATAGAATTCTTTATTGGCCAAGTGTGATTGGACACACAAGGAATTTGTCTTTGGCGCATAAAAGTGTACATAAAAGGGAAAGGTACATCCATCAAGAATCAAAAGATACAACACTTAATGATAGTCATAGGGTACAAATAAGTAATCAAACCATACTGGGAAACAAGAATCAATATAAATCATGTATAATCATAAGTGGGAGGAGATAGGTGATAGGAACGAGGAGAAGAATAGTAGTAATGCAGACTTAGTAAATAGCTTGACGGCGTTGAGGGAGTTATTTGTTTAGTGGAGTGATGGTGTTCGGGGAAAAAACTGTTCTTGTGTCTAGTTGTTCTTGTGTGCAGTGCCTTGTAGCATCGTTTTGAGGGTAGGAGTTGAAACAATTTATGTCCAGGATGTGAGTGGTCTGTAAATATTTTCCCAGCCCTCTTTTTGACTCATGCAATGTACAGGTCCTCAATGGAAGGCAGAAGGAGAAAACTATAAGGAAACGATAATGCAGGCTAGTAGATTGAATGGCTGCTTTTGCTTCAGAGTCTCTTTTTAATTCTTCAGTTCTTGTTTTACAAATAATCCCCATCTGGGTCAATCTGCTAGATAACCTTGGCCAGTGGCCGCTGCAAGGAAAAACGCCTGTTATTTCTCATTATGATTTTTTTTTTTCACTTTCAAGCTTCAGAATACACACAGCATCATTCTGTGTCTCATTTCCTTGTCTACGGATTCCAGCAGGGACCAATTGATGTGGTGGGGTTGGATCTCTCCTTCTCCATCATTGTCATCCTCCTCCTCCTTCAAGGCATCTGGCTAAATCTCTTGGCCTTCTTCACTTCAAAAGGCAAACCATAAATATGGTATTAATGACCAACAACTTGGGCTTTACTGAAGGGTCCTTGCTGGCTTGGGGCCACTCATCTGTTTTTATCATTGTTTCATTAGTCCTCAACTCCATCTTTGCATTTCAGAATTGAGTCAACCGTAAAAGTTTAGGCAGCTCTTTCCTGAATCCCTCTTTTGGTGAGTGTCAACTCCACAAGAGAGATACAATGGTTTGTAGACAGGCTGTTGAGCAGCACCCTCCTTCAAAATATTATTGATGGCAATGGAGATTGAATTGATCTTCCATGAAAACACAGCTCATAACACGGGGAGAGGTTTGCTCACAAGTCTAAAACAGATTGGTTCCTCCCACAAGGTCTCTGAGCTGGTGTAATTCTTGGCAGAATTACACCATCAAATTGGGCAGGAATTCAGAACTATCTTTCTGTGGAACTGGGATACATTCTTGGGTGTGTGTGGCCTTCAGTTGCCTTTGGAATGCTTGGCCATTGTGGTCTTCATTCAAAACATCAGAAGATGGGTTTTGGAGACAGAAGGGGAACTTACCAAATTTTCAGATGAGACTAAGCTGGCAGGAATAGCTAACACCCTAGATCCACGATGGTGAACCTATGGCACGGGTGCCACAGGTGGCACGCAGAGCCATCTTGCTGGGTGCACAAGCTGTTGGCCAACTTACCTCCAGCTGAGCATGCCCATGCGATTGAACATTCACGCATGCAGGATTGCAGAAACCCAGCTGGTTTTCGCGCCTCCGCTGTGCATGTGCACAACTGCAGCAGGAAATCCAGCTGGTCTTCAGAGCTCTCCTGTGCATGCACACGCGATTGCTCATGTGTGCATGAGTGCCTGAACACAGCACACATGCCTTGCATGTGCAAAAGCTGCATTCATGCGCAGATGGTGCAGTTGCACATGCGGATGGCACTCACAAAACGCATACTTTTTGGCACTCGGTAAGTAAAAGGTTCGCCACCACTGCCCTAGATGATAGGCTCTCAAGATCCAGATGGATCTTGACAGACTTGAACATTGAGCCTGATCTAACAAAATGAAATTCAATGTAGAGAAAAGTAAAGTCTTACACTTAGGCAAGAAAAACCAAATGTACACATATAAACTGGGTGAAACCAGGCTTAATGTCAGTAACTATGAGAGGGATCTTGAAGTCTTAGTGGACAACCAGATAAATATGAGCCAGCAGTGTGCAGCAGTAGCCAAAAAAGTCAATACAATCCTTAGCTGATTAACACGAGGAATACAATCAAGATCAAGTGAGGTACTAATATCATGCTTTAAAGCCTTATTAAGACCACACCTAGAGTACTGCATCCAGTTTTGGTCACCGCACTATAAAAAGATGTTGAGACTCTAGAAAGAGAGCAGAGAAGAGCAACCAAGATGATTAGGGGATTGGAGGATAAAAGATATGAAGAACAGTTGCAGGAACTGGGCATGGCTGGTCTAGTGAAGAGAAGGACCAGGAGAGAGATGATAGCAGTCTTCCAATATTTGAGGGGCTGCCACAGAGAGGAGGGGGTCAAGCTATTTTCCAAAGCCAGACGAGAAATGATGGATCAAGGAGATATTCAATCTGGAAACAAGGATAAATTTTCTGACAGTGAGGACAGTCAACCAATGGAACAGAAGTTCCTTTGGAAGTTGTGGGAGCTTCATCACTAGAGGCTTTCAAGGGGAGATTGGACTGCCATCTGTCAGAAATGGTGTAGGGTGTCCTGCTTGAGTTCCTGAAGACAGGCTCCAACATGAGTCCAGAAGCTCAGAAGAGGACATCCTCAGTTGCGCCCCTTTCTGGATTGGGGCGCTCTTCGCACAGTCACTTCTGCCCTCGTGACCTCCCGTCTGGACTACGCCAATGCTCTCTACATGGGGCTC
>JAEANM010024300.1:0-11183 GCA_017656035.1 Myanophis thanlyinensis
ATTTAAATTTTAATAGTAGTTTTTTAAAAAATCAGCAAATTTAATGATTTTATATTGGTTTTTAAATTTGTTATGTATTCTGTTTTTTTTATCTGCTGTGAACCGCCCCGAGTCCTTAGGGAGATGGGGCGGTATATAAATATGAATAAATAAAATAAATAAATAAAAAAAATAGTTTCCAGCACCTCACCATTGATGATTTTTCTGGACTCTGGATAATCAACAGCTGCCCCAAGCTTAAAATTTCTATTAATGAGTTATAGGCCCCAAAATCAGACCAGTTATCTTGAAATCATGGACAGTGGTGTAGCAACAGAGTTTTAGGGTTAGGATAAAGTTGATATCTTTTAAAAAGGAGAAAAAAGAAGAGCTAGGTAAAACTCTAAACTTAAGGTGTGTCAAATAGTGTCATCGTGGTGTCACATGAGGTATTGAGACTTTTCCACCCTTCACTAAACCAGGTAGGGGTGTGGCCAGCATGTGACGCATCCAATGACAAAACATTGGTTGCACTATGCTATCTTTAGATGGGTACAAAGCTGATTGAACAATTATGCCCAACAAATGTATATTAGTGGTCTATTGGAGGGATGTGTAGAGTGTATTATAGGGCTCTGTTATAATAAATATAATGGATTAGGGGTTATCCAAGCATTAGGCCTCTTTCACTCCACAGTAAGGGACATAATCTTGAAATGGAGACTATTGGGATAATAGTGAATCTTCCAAGAGTAGGCATCCTGTCAAAATCAGTACAGGTAATCCTGAACTTGCAACTATTCATTTAAGCATTGAAAACTGACTTATGACCAGTTTTCACACTTATGACTGTTGCAGCATCCCCATGGTCACAGGATCAAAATTTGGGCACTTGATAACTGGCATGAATTTATCTATGTTCTCGGATCATATGATCACCATTTATAATCTGCCCAGCTGACTTCTGACAATGGGGGAAACCTGATTCGCTTAATGATCACTTGATTCACTTAACTGCAGTGATTCACTCAATTGTGGCAAAGAGGTCGTAAAATGGTGAAAAATTTACTGAACAACTGCTTCACTTAACAAAACTAACTTTTTGGGCTCAATTGTGGTCATCAATAGAAGACCACTTGTATAGCCCCCCCCCCCCCAAATCTCTCTGAATTCACCTGAACTCTCAGAACAACTTCTAGAGTTCTGCAGACCTCCTTTACTTAGGCTAAGATATGTCTTCATCAATAAAGTTCTAGGTCAGGGGTGTCAAACTCATGTTGTCATCACATGACATAGCATGACTCCCCCCCCCTTTGCTAAACTCGGGGTGGGCGTGGCCAGCATTACACATCCGGCCTGTGGGCCACGAGTTTGACACCCCTGTTCTAGGTGAAAATGGGTTTTTAAAAGAGCAGCAAGGCTGAAGATTGCCAAAAATTTATGGAGGAGTAGTGGACAGATGAGTCAATTGTGGAACTTTTCAGGCTATGCATGGACATAATTATATTTATCAGAAACCAAACATTGCATTCCACAATAAATCTCATTCCAATGTCTGGAGGTAGAGGTGATAGTGCCAAAACTTTGCTTTGCTGCCTCAGGATCAGATGACTTGACAGTATTGAAAACAGCTAAATGTCTATTGAAAACAGCCGAATTTTTTCTTTCACATAATTCTGCAAGATAGTAGCAACAAGACCCAAATAAAGCTTTAGTACATCATTGAAAAAGTTATGCAAAAATTCAGGAAATCCAAAAGAGGACAAATATTTATTCACAGAAATGTGCTTTGCACCATACCAGGTAGGAAAAAAAAATGTTTTGCTCTCGTTAAGAATGCAAGCTGTGACAAATAGTTGAACTCTGGCCTTACCAAATCTGTCTCTTTTTGTTCCAATTTTCACACAATATAAAAAAAACAATAGCTTTGAATTGTGGCAAGATTTTCTGAGATTATATGTGTAACGTGATATAATGCTAAATGCTTTTGCCTATGATCTGGAGGCAGCTGAATGGCACACAAAAGAAGCATCAAGAAAGGTAAATTTTGGTAATGTTGTTGAAAATTTAATCTGGATAAAAACTCAGAAATAGAGTTTTTTCATTGTGAGTTAATGATGGAAACAAATATATCATTGGAAATAACATAAGTGGAAGAGTTCACCCAAATGCAGTGCATTTGCTTTTTTGATGGTGTGACTTTTACTTCAGGATGTAGTGATGATCTGATTTTTGAGTCTAAGAAGATGTTGAAGAGATTAAATTTCCAGTAGAAGCAAAAACAACAGCAGCAACAACAACAAACCAAACCCTATAGACAATTTTTGGAGCAGGCAAATCTATGAACATAAGGCTGTATGTATTCCAGCATGATCATGTTTATCAGTGAAAAGGGTTTATTGCAATGAGAAGGGATTATGGTAATGCCTAATTCACATTTCCCATGGAATTTGATTAATCCAGGGATGCTAACATTTCATTCTGTCTTCCAGTATCCTTTCTAGCTAAGCAAAAGAGTTTTGGCATATGATAATGCAATTAAGAATGTATGCTGAAGTTGGACCTTTTTATTTTTGGGAAAATTGAAGAATGGATGTGCTCTTTTTAAACCATCAGTGTAATTGCTCAGTTGCTCAGGGCAAGAGAGCAAAATACTATTGAAGTACTTTAAACATTATGTATGATTGTTGTTAGGCATGACATTTAATCGAATGCATTGTTACTATCCTTATAGTAATAGAACCTGGAAAAGTATAAGCTTCTGCTTTAAAATACTGAAGATGCAACAGTGCACAATTGTGAAGTTTGTTGACTATAAAGTATGAAGGAGACAATGGTGATATAAAATGAGGATAAGAAAAATGAAAGAAAAACTTTATAATCTGTTTTTAGTTAACTAAATTGAGAGGCTCATTAGAGATCAAGCAACCTAATGAGGATATAACAATTTCTCATCTGTTTTAATATGTTCACCTACATGGGGAAGGTTGTGGATCAATGGTATATCGAAAATGCATTCTGCAGATTCACTTAACAACTGTGTTACCAACTTAACAATTGCAGTAACACACTTAACAACAGTGGCAAGAAAATTCATAAAAGGGGCAGAACTGACTTAACAAATGTCTCACTTAGCAACAGAAATGTTGGACTCAATTGTGATCGCAAGTTGAGGACTACTTGCAAGACTTTTGTTCACCATCTAGAGTTAGATAGTTAAGATGGGCAGTTGTACTGATTTTCTCAAATTAATATAAATTCTTTCTGAACTTCTAGAAGCAACTTCTTTGTTATTATCAAAAAAAGCATTGGATTCACCACAAAACCTTGAGATAAATTGAATATATTGGATATATTGAAGGAAAGATATACTCAACATTGCGGCAGAAAATTATGCTTTCTGTGATTATTGATAGGCTACAATAAACTCAAAATGCAAAGAAAAACTCATTCTTTAGAACATAAAATTCAACCAAGAAATGGGGCCAGGATAAGAATACTCGTTATTCAGTGAATCTCATTTCCTTCAAATCTGTTCCAAGTGGAGGGAGGAAAAAAGGAGACAAACAGAGAATGAATTCAACCCTGAATTAAAATCAAGGTAATAAAATAGTCAGAAAGAGAAATTTGGGGGAAAATTTCTATGTGTGAGTTGCAGTTAGTGTTATATAAACTTAAACTTATGTCTTTGAGACTTATGGTTCAGGAAAGAAATACTCATTCAGACTTTATCCCCAGCTGACCCCAAAAGCCCTTTATTCAGTAACTGAATACTGTGTCAGGAAGAGACTACTTCAGCTGATTTAGTGATTGGCAAGCAAGTAGACTATTGGAGGTAGCGCAGAAATTTTTACAGAAAGCTAAATTTTCTCTAGCAGCATATATATATTTTTAACATGAAAGTTAGGAGAGTCCTGAATCTTTGATCAGAATTAGACAGGTATCAATTAATATTGAACTCAATCTTTCATTTGTTGTACATCCACAGACATGGAATGCATCTTATTTTTACTGTGAAATTAAATTACCAGTTTAATCAGAAGTGAATCTAGGTTGAATTTAGGGAGGGTTCCTTGTTCTCATTGAACAGGTAGAATAGGCATGTTGCTGAATGTTCAAAGGGGTTACAGGAAGCAGTTTCTTCAAGTAAAAGATACAGCACTGTGGAAAACAATTAACATATTACTTCGCAAAGCAACAGGCTTCTTCCTTGAAGCATTAAAGCAGCCACCTCCTCTAGAAAGGGTGTACGTGAATAGACATGTATTCTGGAGATGTATTCTGTATTTGGATGTATTCTGTGTCCTGTGCTTTGTGTGATTATTATACTGATGGAGGCTCATTCAGTTTCGCTGCACACATATTGTGCATTGACAATAAAGGGTGGAATTGAATTAAACAACATTCTCTTACGCTGCCAGCAAAATGTCTGAGATGATATGGGATATGGGAAGGCATTTGAAATAGCCACATTGAGCATTCCAGAGAACATGACTACCATCTTTGAGAAAAGATGCTTTGCTTATGACAGATTTTTACAAAATGCTCTTTGGAATGTTTTGCACAAAGCTTGGAATGTGTAGAATTGATGTTAGGGCTTGATGTTTGGATATGATTTCCATAGCAGAAAGGGAAATGATGGAAATAAAAGTCACTAGTAATGCCAACTGTTTTCTCAATGTTGTAGGACGAAGCCAAGCAATTTTTGACCCAGAGGGATCAAAACCTCCCTGTTATACTAGAACCAACTCTTTGCAGAGATGCTTACAATCTGGAAAGAGGCACTTTGGAAAGAAGTGGCTCTTTAGAATAACTGCATTTTGCTCATGTGAATCTGATTTGAATAAGACCATGAGTACTAAGCAGACTTAACTGTGACATTAAGGAAGTGAAAAAATTTCTTAGGACAGTGCTGTAGAATTAAACTAATGTGATTTATATGTAGCATGAAGCTCACCCCAAAAGGGAATAGAGTGATAGAGGGGTATGTGTGTGTTTCTGGATATTTACTATCTATGTACTCATAGATACATGTGTATAATTTTTGACTTGGATCACATGGAGGTACTATTTAACAAAAGTGAGTGCCTTGATTTTATTTTTTTTAAACCAGGGCATCCAAAACCACATATTGCTTCCCACAAACAAGACCAACACTAGAGGGTTTTCATGATTCCACCTAGATTCACTAAAGGCTAATAGAGTCTATATAGCAGGTGTCCTCACTTAGTGACCAAAATTGGAACTGTCAACTTGATCTTAAGCAAATCAGTCACTAAATGAAATGGTTAGTGTGCTTATTACAGCTTTCTTTGCTGTACAACTTGCAAAAGTTGTAAATGTGTGGATTGGCCACAAAATTACTTTTCACCACCTCCATAACTATGAATGGTTGCTGTACAAGGCAGTCTATCTACATGTAAAAATGCTTGCACATTTCTAAGCAGATATAAGATGCAGCTTTATATTTACCACTAAATACAAATTTATACCACAAGTTATAGATCGCCCATTTCCCATTTGTGAGTGTGTGTGTGTAAGTAATCCAGAGACGTAGCCATGGTAGTATTTGTTGTAGTAAAAATAGGAAATTGTGACACCTTAACAGACCATGCTACAATACATTTCTTGTGAAAAGTTAATACATTTGTGGAAACATGAGTATGCACAGAAAGACTCCTTCTGTCCATGTTCCTTCTCTGTTTGTAAAGCTCTGTCAGGCTTCATCTCCATTTGGGCCAACAGTGCCTTTATTTTAATATAAATAGTGAAGCAAAGAGCTGGAATAGCACACAGCCTGATCCCTGTGTTTGTAGAAAGCTGTGAGGAGAGTTTTTAGTATTTTGTAACTCCCCATCTTGTCAGGGCCAGCTGCCAGTGATAATACTCTCTGTACTGTAATGTATTATGGGCTAAGCTTGGAGCAATGGGGGTTGATAAAAACCAGACACACATTATTAATGAAAGACGTTGATCATGGCAATGGCTGGAGAAGGTAAGAGACAGCTAGAGCCTAACCACAACAAGGAAGGCCCAACTTGGCACTTGGAAAATGGGAAGGATGGAGTCTGCACAGCGAGGCAAGGCAGATGGGATGAGGGGGAGAGAAATTGGCTGTTCCTTTCAGTTAATAGGAGGGAGAGCCACAGTATGGAGGCACCCAGAGCCTTGAGCTTCTGAAAATTAACCTTCCTTTGATTTTACATTCTACTTGATTCTAGCTCCTTGAAATAAGCATGAAAGAGCATTGATTGAGAGTTGGGAAGAGCAATGACTTTATCCTCATTCTAAATGGTCCTTAAGATAGTCTGCTTCACAGATTAAAGGCTTGGAGGCTATTTTAGATCACTCCATGTTCTTTTGCTTTGTCACACTTTGCTGTCTTCTTCAATATTTTAATTATAGCTAGGCATCAAGTACTGGGTGCTACATTTTGTCATAATCTCTTGCACAAGGAAACATGCTGAACAGGATTGCAACTAAGTACCATAATAACAGGGAATGTTTTAATAAATATTTTGATTGCTATACGCATTGCCTTTGTTGTACACATGCTCTATACAAACCAAGGTTTATTAATACATGGCAGTTTCTCTTTTTTTTGGCCAAAAGCTAGTTAGGTCACCATGGCCTCCATGAAATTTCTAATTTGTAAGCAGAGGAGTGAGTCAGCATAGCCAATCAGCAGATAGGTATTGCCTAAGAGCTCTGTGTTTTAGGACTTTTTATGACCATTAGCTGTTAAATAAAGTTTCTTACTCTAGTGTGGCACCGCCCTGACTACTATGCCAATTGTATAGTATTACTTTATTGTAAATAAAAACTGAAATGGCTCTATTTGTACAAGCCTATTGTTTGTACAAATTTTCCAATTAATGTTGAAGTTCATCTTCTATGACAAATAGGTAACTACAGCAATAATAGTGATAAACTTGAATCTCTGTTATTCCAAGCAGCATACAGTTAAGTGTAGTTAGGATATTTGACGGTGTAGGCATTTACTACAGGAACTGCTTGTTTTAAGCTTGTTTGAAGCCCTTGCTTCTCTAACAGCATATGTGTTACAAATATTTCTTAAATGAAAAAAAATAATAATCCAAAAGCGCAATTATGTTTGGGACTGCTAAATTCTAAGTGAAATGGCACAACTACAGTATATTCTACTATTTTGCTTTGCACCTTCTCTGGAAGGCAATTACTTTGGAAGAAGGAAGGGAGGCAGCTGAATGTGTGAAAGGAATAGGAAGAAATAATTCCAGTTGGTGCTTACATTTTTTTTTTTTTTTAGTACTCTGATATATCTTCTTTCTTTGGAATTAATAATCCTGATATTTTAGGCTGTTTGTGTGAAATCATAGTCATTCTTTTTGGGGGAGGATCTTTTTCTAAAGAAATGAATTTTTATTTGTCTTTGAAAATATCTGGTGTCCCCCCCTCCTGTAAATCAAAAGATGTTGGCCAGAAAGAGTATATATGTGTAATAGAGTGATACTAAATTCTCTGCTTGTTAATCATAACAAAAACTCTTACTCTCCATCTGAACTAGAATTTTGCAATGTAAACTGTGAGTAGGCTAGTTTAAATTTGGAAAGAGATTATCACTCTCCACAAAATAATCTATTGAAAAAGATACAAAAGTGTTTTTTAGCCCATTGTTACCGAATGGATACACTTTCTATCATTCTTCTGAACAGTCAGCTATTGAAGTGTATTAAGGAAGTTTTCCTAATTCTAGCTTTGATTGCTCAC
The DNA here is from genome assembly GCA_017656035.1 of Myanophis thanlyinensis. Taxonomy (NCBI): domain Eukaryota; kingdom Metazoa; phylum Chordata; class Lepidosauria; order Squamata; family Homalopsidae; genus Myanophis; species Myanophis thanlyinensis. The sequence goes on from JAEANM010024300.1 coordinate 7,729, forward strand.
CATTTAATACTTTTTGTCCCCTGGGAAAGGGAGCATTGTTGTGGATTCAGAAATTACTTAGGATCAGCCATTCCTAAAATTTTCACAATGGAGGCCAAGTAACAAAATGTTGTTTGGCATGGAGAATGTCTTATTCCCTTAACTGAAAACACTTCTATTTTAAGATTTTGTTCATTTCAGTGTTATTCAGACGTTACATATTTGCTATTGGAGGTTGTTACACTAATCAAAATCTAGGAGACAATTCTTAAGCAGGGACAGCATATACAGCACAGGAAATGTTCTTACCCCGGTTCAGTCACGTCCAGTGCCATCTAGTGACTAAAGCATAATGTAATATTACAAAAGGAGTAATTCCCACATAAGCGAATATAGGATTGTAAACATAAGCTTTTTTTATTAAGTCATCATTGGCACTTTCTTTCAGAGTAATCTTCAAGCACCAATTCAGTGGTCTGTTTTTTTTTTAAACTTGGCAACTTTAAGATGTGTAGACTTCAGCTATCAAAATTCTGACTGGCTAGGAAATGCTGTACAACTTAAAGTTACGAGGTTTGAAAAACACTGGCCCAATTTAACTACAAGTTTGTTTGCTCATATATTTCCTGCCCTAATTCCATCTGAAATTGAAGGGTGGCAGAAAGAGTTATTCATGGGATTTAAGGAATCCCATTTCTCTGTCATGCAGACAGGCACATTTGTGATATTGTAAAGCCATAAGCAAAAATTAAGACAATATAACCTAAAACCATGTAAATACAATAAAAAAGTATCACCAGTTAAAATTCTGTAATAAAATGGTTTTATCTGCCAATCTGAAGGACCAGCAAAGAAAAAGTGAGGCGGTTCTGTAAAATTGTAAAGTCCATCAATTGAACTAAGATATAACGTGGACTGGGGAAAAAATAGATTGGGAAGTTTAGGTTATCAATGAAAACAATTAAACTTTTGGGAGTGATAATGTGCTTAATAAGGTAAAGTTTTACTTAATTTTTAAGTAAAGATCCAGAGATGCAGCTAACTTATTAATATAGTGACTATGAGATTTATTTTTCCTGCAGTTCATACCATTTGCTTATCACAAATATTTACAATTTTGATTTTCAGTATTTTTCATGGCAAAAATTATGATATATGTACTGATATTAGCATGGCATGAAAATTTTGTTCTATTTCTTTCCAATTGCTTGGGAACTAAGGAAACTAGGGCTATAATTGTATATGCCAGTATACTCACTTGGGGTTCAGTTCTCTTTTTGCTCAATGGGATTTCCTTCTGAATAAGCATGATATTATTGCACTGAAATTATTTGTCTTCTGCAGCTGTGATTTGAGGAATAAACTTCACTAAGACTCTTAGTTTTTCACAATAATGCATAGAATTGCTTAATAAATACAGTAGTTACAGTTGGTAGTAAAAGCAGTTAAAAAGATTAGAATATTATATTAAATTCTGCATGCACTTGATTCTGCTTCACATCTTCTGTTATACGTAATGGGGTGAGGGTTTGGGTGGTACAGTGGGGTGGGACGTTGCCTCTTATAGACTGGGGTGGGACTTTGCCTCCAATTGTTTGCCTTCTATAAAATGTCATTATTGGGATTTTCCTCTCCTTGCTCTATTTCTTCATTTGCTTTGAGTACAACCTGAGGATATCACAATATGGGGCAAGTGATCTATATCTTACTGCAGGTTGACAAAGAAAAATACCTGTTACAATGATGCTGTTTTCAGCCTCAAATCAGAACCACATTTCCTATGAAGTAGCACCCATAATATTTACAAAGCCACAGCTTGTTTTCTCTGTATTGAATTGGTTTTTATTGCAAAGACTAACATGAGTACCCTTCTGGAATAAGTACCATGTGGTTTTAGTGTGAAATGTCAAGGTAAATGAAGTCAAGAATGTAATACAATACAGTATGAAGAGAGTTGACTGCAGAGTCATCGTTTCAGAGATGATATGGAGTTATTTTAAACTCTTGGAGGCAAGTCTTTGTATTGTATCCATCAAGCATTTTTATAACATCCCTTGTTCTCAAAATCAGCTAAATGCAGTATCTCTCTTTTTTCCAGACTGAAAGCAAGAAATCTTAGATGGAACATAAAATGTTAAGAAAATGTGTTCCTGCTTATTTTTTTAAATTGTCCCATTTTGAAAGTACTTTTAAATTGTAAATGAAATCACACTTACTTAGAGGACTTATAGAAAAAGAAAGCAAGATAAAAGTTTTATTTGTAACCATATTGGATCAGGTAATTTATATTTAAATTTAACATAGCAACATTTGGTTGTGCACAGAACTATTACAAGCATTTACATGCATTTTTACACAAGAGTAATTGTCTATTGTAATCTAGTCACAAGGGTTGCAAGCCAGTGACTTCTGTGCTGGTCCCAAGTCCAGATAAATAGAGAGGGTTGCATCAGGAAGGGCATCTGGCATAAAAACATGCCAAATTTAAATATGCGAATCACCAATGTTAATTCTATACCGGATTGGTCGAGGCCCGGGTTAACACTGACCACCACTAGTGCTGTTGATCTTCAGGGAGCTGGCAGAAATTGGACTACTGTTGGTCAAAGAAGGAGAGGAGGAAGAAGGATTCGTAGACAGAGAGAGAAGAGGAAAGGCAGGAGTATAGGTCTGAGAATAGGGACTCTTAACAATGGCACAATGACAGGGAAAGCTGGCAGACATGATGGAAAGAAGGAAGGTAGATATACTGTGTGTGCAGGAGACCAGGTGGAAGGGTAGCAAAGCAAGTACCATTGGAGGGAGATACAAACTGTTTTATGGTGCAGATAAGAAGAGAAATGGGGTAGGAATGATCCTGAAGGAGGAGCTTGTGAGGAATATTTTAGAGGTGAAAAGAGTGTCAGACAGGGCGATCAGTTTGAAGTTGGAAGTTGAAGGGATAATGTTGAATGTAGTCAGTGGCTATGCTCCATAAGTAGGGTGTGAGTTAGAAGAGAAGGAGAGATTCTAGAGTATTCCCAGAGGGGAGAGAGTGGTGATTGGGTCAGATTTCAATGGGCACATTGGTGAGGGGAACAAAGGCAATGAGAAAGTGATGGGCAGGTTTGGTGGTAAAGAAAGGAACCCAGAAGGACAGATGGTGATGGACTTTGTTAAGAGGATGGAAATGACTGTAGTTAACACCTATTTTCAGAAGAACATAGAGTTACATACAAGAGTGGAAGTAGGAGTACGCAGGTAGACTACATTCTATATAGACGAGGCAATCTGAAAGAGATTAGTGACTGCAAAGTGGTGGTAGGAGAGAGTGTAGCCAGACAGCATTGGATGGTGGTGTATAGGATGACTCTGATAGGATGAAGAGGAGAGGAAAGATAGAGAAGAAGTTGCAAAATAGGTGGAAGTTGCAAAAGGAAGAATGTTGTGAGGAATTCAGACAGAAGTTGAGACAGGCTTTGGGTGGTCAAGAAGAA
>JAEANM010024301.1:0-11183 GCA_017656035.1 Myanophis thanlyinensis
GCAGCTTTCATTCTAAATAATATGTGCGCTAAATTTGTCACATTGAAAGTGCTTTTGGCATGTAAATGATCCGTTTTCACCTAGAGATGCTTTTAAAAGAATCTGAGCTCACTTTTTGGGACATTATAAGTGCATTGAATTTCATTGTCCTACAGAACCATGCAGAGTTGATAGAAATGAACTACAGTGACAAACCAGCCCTTGTCAGCCCATATACTTATGTATCATTTGAACTGTCAGAAGTACATGTAAGCTGACTTCCACACATTTTTTCAGTTCAAATTGGGAGGGGAAAAAAAAGATTTGTTTTCTAGTTGCCCTCTCACCTTACCGTATATTTTTAAAAGTCTAAATGTTAGCGGTGCATTTTGCAGTGGATGGAAAGTTAGCATTTTTTTATGGCAAACTCATTTTCTTTGTAAAACATGATTGTTGTCATTATTAGCTTTTATCTCCTTATACTTAGGCAGTACTTCAATTAGTCATGATTTAATTATTAAAGCACAATATGTTAGATTTTATAAAGAGAATCCCAAGATTGAATTCTGAATAGTTACATGAAATGAACATTTTTTATTTTTATTTTACATTTTTTGTATTTGTAGTTAGAGCTTGACCTGTAACCACAATTGAACCCAACATTTTTGTGGCTAATCAGTTAATTGTTCAGTTGTTCAGTGAATTTTGCTCCATTTTATGACCATTTTGTCACAGTTTAGCAAACCACTGCAGTTGTTAAGTGAATTGTGTTGTCATTAAATTAATCTAGCTTCACCCATTGACTTTGCTTGTAGGAAGCTGGCTGGAAAGGTTAGAAAGGGTGGTCATATGACCCAGGACATGACAACTGTCATGAAGCCAGTTGCTAAGGGCCCAAATTTTGATCACATGACTATGGGGGTATTGTCGTGTGAAAACCAGTCATAAGTCACTTTTTTCAGTGCCATTATAACATCAGTCATTAATTGAATGGTTGTAAGTGGAGGACTAGCTGTATACTTTTATTCTTTCGTAATGCTATACTTACCAAAACTGAGATTAACGTAATCCAAGTTAAATTGGATAACTTTAAGCCATGCCAGCAGGAAGGTACGATGGAAAGGAGAGAGAACATTGTAGAAAAGGGACACAATACATCCTTAAGGTGTTCCCTGGTTACACCTACAAAAGTCCAAATAGGAGACCCCTTGCTGACCAAATAATCTCTCATCCTATCTGCTGGCTTTCCTTCTTAAGTGACAGATGTGCATGCTCTTCCCCAACATCCACTGCTCATATGTTTTGCTTCACATGTGGGGAAACAGACCAGCTCCACAGACTCCATGTTGGGTTGCAGTCTTGCAGACACCCTCAACTACCTCTGTTGCTGGGCATATCATTCCTGCTTCTCAAACCATGGATCTGTCCAAAGGCCAATGAAAAAAGGAGAATGATAAATAGTATACAAATTCAAAGATAACAGAATAATAGAGTAGGAAGGGATCTTGGAGGCCTTCTAGTCCAACCCCCTAATTTAAGCAGGAAACCACTTCAGACAAATGGTTGTCAAATCTCTTCTTAAAAACTTCCAGTGTTAGAACACCCACAACTTCTGGAAGCAAGTTGTTCCATTGATTAATTGTTCTAACTGTCAGGAAATTTCTCCTTAGTTCTAGGTTGCTTCTCTTGATTAGTTTCCATCAATTGCTTCTTGTCCAGGTTCTTGTCCTGATTTCAGGTGCATAACATAAGAATGAAATAAAGAATATGGTAACAGAAGATGAGAAGATATAATCTTGTTAGTCTTTTCATATATGGTAGTGAAGCCAGCAGGCCTTGGACCACTAATCACATTTAACCTAAGAGATGACTGAATAACCATGTTTATGGAGGACATAAGAAATCAAATTTCCTTCCCCGTGATTTAAAGCTTCATTATTTAGGATGTGGGATTGCATTTATCATCTTGCCACCTTCCAGAAGCTTCTATTAAAAAGAATTGTAGGAATATAATCTTACATCTCCATATCTCTTTTTATTCTTGTGAAATTAGGCAAAACAAAAGTCTCAATTCAAAATTGCTACTTTGCAGTCGCTTTCATTGTTAGAGGGATACTACAAACTTGGCAAATAAACAAGCTGTCAAAAACATTTGCTTATTTTAAATATCAAAACAAAATCTGTTCAAAGTCTAAAACAAAGTGAAAAGTCCTGATTGTGAATGAATGAGAAAGCAAAAAGGGGATACAAAGGAAGCATATTGGTAACTGCAATAGTGCTTGTGCTTTGGTTCCATTTTTTCTCCTCTTCAATGACAATGACCAAGATGTGTGTATACAAAAAGAAATTTAATCATCTTACCTTTAAAAAGATGCATAAATTGTTATGTCATAGTCAATTGCTATATTTGTTCTTACAATATTTGTCCAATAACACAAAAGTCTAGAACTGAGTTTGAAGAACTGTAATTTATCTCACACTACTGTTTTTCTGCTCCAAAATCAATTTGACAGCAAAATATAGTTTATCCAGGAAACAGTTATTTGAGTAAGGCCATTGTTATTATTACCAATTCATTACATACCATATTTCCTAGGAAAAAAATGTTGCTAGGGTGACATAAAAAAACCCTACCGCTTAGCAATATAAAGCTTATCGGTGTATTAACTTTATTCATGGATATTTATTTGTCAATAATATTTGCCAATAGCCAAGTGATGCCAAAATCTTTCAATGTCCCAATCTTTTTCTCTTCCTGAGTAATGAAGCTTTTGTAATAGCAATGTTACAAAAAAAAGAAAACAAAGGGTTCCACATAACATCAGAAACACAATCAGAATTCCAAAGAAACCAAAGTCCTTAGAATAAGATTTCATTGAAGACATTATATTGGCATGGTCTGGAGAAATCCTGAATCTAAAATTCCCGGGCTTTCTCTACCCAAGTAAAGGGAAAGTTCCTGCCCATTAATTCCCACCTGTCATCTCCTCACCAAGCCACTCAAAGAGAGCTCAAAGCTCTCCTCCAGCCCTAGCCCCAAGCAAATGCAAACTGACCAGCAAAAACGCTCACGAGAAACTTTGAAGAATGTAAAATAAGATAACCGTCTCCGAGTTGGCTCTCTCAGATTGCAACTCCTCAACTCTTCTACCTTGAACAGAAATGTGTCAAAACTAAAAGAGCTACAGTAATAATTGCAAAACCACAGAGTAATAAATTTCCAGCATAGAATATTCTTTTAGGGTTGACAAGCAGCAAGTATCTGTAGCTTGGGGAATAGGATAAGAGAGAAGGTTTGTTCTCCAAGCTTGTGGGTTTCAAACATTTCATTACCAGGCTAGGTAACATCTTCAGCAAAGTTTAGGGGATGGCAGTGTCAGAGTTCTGCTTATAGTTAGATAGCTTTTGTTTTTTTTAACCTGTTATCAGGATACTTTAATATTTCTTTTTAAATTTGTTCTGGGGATGCTTTAGAACTTATTGTTGTGAGCTTACAAAAGTTGATGCTGATGTTATTCTTTTACACAACCCTATTACTTTGCAGCCACCAGTTGCTTACACTTCCTGATCTGAAGCCCCACGGAAGGATTTTCTTTTGAAAGTCTTCTCTCAAGATTTAACTGCAGCACGAAACATCAGGAGGCAGCTGAGGGATGAAAAACAATGAAAGATTCACCTATACTTTTCAGTCACATTACAATTTAAGTGCAGAAATCTGCATTCCATTTATGAGAATTCTGTTGAAACCTCCCTTGGGGGAGGAAGGAGAAATCAAAAGCAGTTTCTATTTCATTGAATGGCTAGAAAAATGCAGAAGGAATTTCAATCATGTTCTGTTTTCTGTTCCCCAGAAATGCCAATGTTTGCCCTAAAAGTTAGGAAATCTTGTTTAAAAATCACTTATACTTAAGCACTGTGGCTTAAGACAGATTTACACATAATAATTTGGTCTGATTTTTCCAACTGTGTGTCCTGATCATATGACTATATTTCAACTAAAATCAGGTTGTTTCTATGAAAAATAGAGGAAGAAACTGAATTTCCATAACAGTCAATGCATTGCATATTCTGCCTCATTCTTACATTAAAATTATGTAAGGAATACAATTTAGAAAACAAGTTCAATAAAAGGCAGAAGAAATAAGCTCAAAATCACACAGAAGAAACAGTTAAAATGACAGGAAGACAGAAAACAGAACAAGAAAGAATGCTTTATTAGTAAAAAGCAAAAAAAAAAAAAAGAGCTAAAGATGATTGGGGTGTTAAATTAGGAAAAAAGACTCCCAGAGCATAGCATATTTATTTTCATAAAGTGACAAATGTGTCTTCCTCTGTTATATGCTTTAGCTTTTAATGTATACTTAATATATATTGAAATATATAATAGAAATAATTGTGTTTTGGTGTTTTTGTTTTTGACAAACAGGAATATCACTAGCAAGTCTTTCCAAAAGGAATTTTTACGATTTCAAGTATCTTTAATGAGTATACGAAGAATAATTTTCATAAGTATGGGCAGAATAATATGCAGTTGTCAAAATCAAGCATTAATTTTTGTTTGTAATATATCTTATGGTGGTACAGTTGTGAAGCAAACAAATTTCATTTTAATATGGGACAACCTTTCACACAGAATCTGCTTTTAATTTGGCTCAAAAATAGATTATACCGGACAGATCTTATTGCATTTTTTGATAAATGACAAAATTAGTGGACCTGTGGATATAATTTACTTGGACTTCAGTAAGGTATTTGATAAAGTAGACCACAACTTACTACTTGATAAGATAGAAAAATACTGGTAAGATAGCATCACTACCAGATGGATTCTTAAGTGACTGACCTGTCCTGAATGGAATTGCGACTACATGGAGATATGTATGTAGTGAGATAGTTATGTCTTAGGTGTAATACTCTTCACCATTTTCATCAATGATCTGGATGAGGGGATATATGGGAAACATCAAATGTGCAGACAACACAAAGCTGGCAGAAATAGCCTGCATTCCAGAAGATAGGCTTAAGATACAGAAGCATCTTGACAGACATGAACATTGAGCCCTTTCTACCAAAATGAAATTCAATAATGAAAAAATTAAGGTTCTACATTTAGGCAAGAAAACAAAATGCACAGATATAGTATAGGTGGTATCTACCTCAATAGTAGTAACTGAGAGGAATCTTGGAGTCCTATTGGACAATCATTTAAATATGAATCAGCAGTGTGCTGCAGATACCAAAAAAGCCAACACAGTTCTAGGCTGTATTAACAGAGGAATAGAAGCAAGATTATGTGAAGTGTTAATAAAACTTTATAATGCCTTGGTTAGGCCACACTTGGAATACTGCATCCAGTTTTGGTCACCACACTATAAAAAAGATATTGAGACTCTAGAAACAGTGCAGAGAAAAGCAACAAATATGAGTAAGGGAAAACATACAGTACAAAGAGCAGTTGCTGGAATTTGGTATGTCTAGTTTAACGAAAAAGAGAACTAGAGATGAAATGATAGCAGTGTCTCAATATCTCAGGGGTTGCCACAAAGAAGAGGGAGTCAAGCTATTCTCCAAAGTACCTGCAGCAAGTACCTGAAGCAAGTACCTGAAGACAAGAAGCAATGGATGGAAACTAATCAAGGAGAGATCCAAACCTAGAACTAAGGACAAATTTACTGATGGTTAGAACAATTAATCAGTGGAATGACTTGTTCCAGAAATTGTGGGTGCTCCAACACTGAAGTTTTTAAGAAGAGATTGGACAACCATTTGTCTGAAATGGTATATGATTTCCTGCCTGAGCAGGGGGGTTGGACTAGAAGACCTCCAAGATCCCTTCCAATTGTGTTATTCTGTTACAGAATATACCCAGCATACGCAGCTGTATCTTGTGATACCATAGAACCAAGCCAAGGATGCTTTAGCAAAAACTAGTTTATCTCCATTCATAGACTTCCTGTTCACCTCTTTATCTATCATTAACAGTTGGTCTGTTTTGTTACTGTCCTCTTATGTTTCCGGTCTATAACTTAAATGAATAAAGACCAGAAAAAATTGGAACCACAATATTCAGGTTCAGGAAGTTGCTAAAACACCTACAGCAGCAAGGCTAAATCCAACTAACCTTCAGCTGCACACAGCTGCCTCTGTTTAGAGATCTGCAGGAAATAATACAGTTCCCATGCAAATGTGTCTATTTCTTTAGGCTAAATGACACTGAAGCTTTTTAAGAGGATGGAGCATCATTAAAAAAATGAGCTATAACAAGCAGTTCAACAAACTGCTCTTTGCCCATCTGCTTTAGTCTTCACCTGAAAGTAATTTAAACCAACTATACATGACCCAAAAACCTAGCTCTTTTCTAAAATCTGCATTAAGGAAATTATGCTGTGTCAACAACAATCTGTTATCTATTTCAAAGTTACTTAAGCAGGCTGCATTCAAGGAAGGAAACCTGTTTGGATTCTCATAATTGGGGGCCATAAGCTATAGCCAACTATGATGGCATTTGCAATAAACTCCATTTTCATCTTTTTGTAGATGAAGCAGCTGTGCCCTTAACCTCTGGTGAAGGTGTGCCCTTTAAATGGTGTCACGCTTTAAAAGTTAGCTATTCTTGTCAAACTATTGAACAATAAAAGCAAAAGGTAACATTTCTAACTGATTATTTATGTCAGCAGTAGAGTTCATCACTTAAAAGATGGGAGAAAATAATAATTAACACTAGAGACGGAAAACAGTTCTTTTTTTTCTAGTTGTTTACCAAGTAATAAGGATGATTAAAAGTTGGAACTCCAGTAGAGTTTATATTCTGAGGAATGCTAGTTAACCTCTGCAAACTTAATTTTTAATTAATGCAGCTGTTTCCTCTTTGTTAATATATAAGCACTATTATATAATGGGCTTATGAAAATTGAAAAAAAATGTTACGTACATAATTCCAAAGAAGTTAATATACTTAGTTAAAACTGAGAGTGGAGCAACAGCTTTAAAAACAACTTGACCACAATCTGAAAGTAGCATGATGGCACATGAGAAATGCAAGCCTGCCAAAAAAAACTACCCACATCAACTAAGTGCTCCACTACCAAAGTAATAACCCAGGCTCCCACAAGAAAAGCTGTGTAAGAACACTATTTAGATGACCACAAACACATTGCAGCAACCCCAAACATCAGAAAAAGGAAACATAATCTATACAACAAATTGGATATATCCATGCAAATTAATCGTAAAGATTTTCAGAGGAACTTTTACACAACATGCCTCCAACTATTGAGCAAACCAGTAGTAGGTTAAGAGGGCACCAGGGGCAAGCATCTCAATAATGCCTCCTTTGAAACATCTGTCTAGCTCACTCTTGCAGACAGATATGATATTTGATCCTTTTATGCCTTATTGGGCTTCTGGATGGCCTTAAAAAGACTTGGGCTGTTAAGTTTTAGTCTGTCTCCAGGGTGGTGCTATTATTGAGCATTGATTGAACTGATGGTTCAATGTTGAATGTTTTTAAAATTGTATTTTGGCATTCTGTAAGCCACTTAGACCCTATGTCTCCTGTGCCAGCAATTACAGGTGTGAGAAGTCAGAACTTAGATAAAGGTCTTTATGTCAGCTACAAATCTCAACATTGTCCAGAAATGTAAAAACTCAAGTTTTTTTTTTTAAAGATTACTTCAGAAGTCAAAAATCCCAGATTCGGGAATTAGAGCTGACTATAGTCTTATACAAGTCCAGAGGTCAGCCAGAGAATCAGAGGCAGCATATGTTCAGGAAGTCAGATGCAAGGTTGGAAGTTTTTTCTTAACTGGTTCCCAGGCTCTTCTTTTATAGTACTGTCTCAGGCATGCTTAATTTCCTGAGTCATAGCTCTTTCTTTGAAGTGTTTCACTAAAGAACACTTTTGTTGTACTCACTTGATCTTTCTCAGTGTGTGGTCTGAGAACCATTTCCTCTTCCATGTTTGAGAAACAGCTGACTCACCTGGCTACAGTGAGTCTGCAATAGGTGGCTGGTTACCTGTGTGCTCTAGTGTTGCAGGCTCATTCTTCAACAAGTCCTGTTCATCCAGAGGGCTCATTTATAGCAGATCTCTAAAAGCTCATTGATCCTGGACTGGAAAGCCAGAACCCTGCTCCTCCAATTCACCAAAACAGGGTCAGAACACTTGAAAATAGTGGTGGCATAGACAGCTTAGTAAATAAAATAAATACATGAAATAAACGCACCCATCCTGAAAGAGTGGGAATAAATCGGCAATTTTATTAATGGATGGAACTAAAAAGTGGAGCCCCTCAAGGGTTTGTATTGGAGATGAGTGCTTTTTAATTTATTCACAAATGCACTTGTCTTTCAGTAAACAATGAGCTGACCTATTTTGTAGTGATGTTCAACTGTTCAGGTAATAAAAGCTGAAGAGTCAAAAGCACTCTTTAAACTGGATAAAGATTCAGCAGCCAAATGGCAATGCTGCTCCACTCAAGTAACTGTAAAATTAATACTGAAACAATTATCAGACCTACCTCGACTTGAACCTTTGAGAAAGAACGATCCTTAACTCCATTTGTTGAGAAAGACGGCATTTATTAAATGTCAAGTGAAATACAATAGAGCAAAGCCAGAACTGAAAAACACACACCAAAATTCCCAAGTGTAACTTTCCCTCCCTTACAGTAGGTGCATTCCCCTGCTGGACCCCATTGTCAAATCAAATTCAAATGGATCGTTTTTGGAACAGTTGTTTCACATGTGGGCTGGAATGCAGCTGTGATCCTTTCTCAGGCCATCTGATCTTGAGGTCGCATCTCTGGCAGATACAGTGGACTCTTTGGTAGCCCTGAATCCCACCCCTTCCGATTCATTCTCTCCGGAGTTCATGGCAGACAGGCACCAAGCGATAGCAGAGCCCAAGAGTGAGGGGGCAGGTCTGACAGACAATTTCATATACATATAGAAATGAAAGTATAATACAATGATGTGCTCTAAGCTGGAAATTGTGAAAAAGACCAATTCTATGCAAAAATAATAATAATGGGAAAAATGGTTAAAAATCAGTTACAAAGTGACAAATCTTTGGTGCATGCACATCTGGAATATTGTGCATTTGTCATTTCTACAATTCATAAAGGATATAACAAAGCTAGAAAAGGGTAAAAAAAAAAAGGCTACAACCATAATTATCAGGGAGCTCAGACACTTCTGGAATGAAAAAACGCCTGAAATATTGATTGCTTGATTCAACTAGGCTTATATACTGCTCACTTATCAACTGAAAAGCTTACAATTTTGCCACATGCAAATAAAGAGAGGAGAACAAAATTAGCTGAATTGTAAAACATGTTACATTATAAAATACTCCTATATCCTACCCCAGTGGTGGTGAACCTTTTATTTACTGAGTATCGAAAAGTACGTGCTTTGCGCATGCCAAGTGTGGCTCCTCCACATGCACCGCATGTGCAACTAAAGCATCTGTGCATGCTTGCAGCTTTTGTATGCACAATGCACACATGTTGGGCGCAGGCACTCACACACACATTAGCAGTCATGTGTGCATGCACAGGAGAGCTCTAAACACCAGCTGAATTTCCTGCTGCAATTGCACGCATGCACAGTGGAGGCCTGAAGACCAGCTGGGTCTCTGCAATCGCGCATGTGTGCATGCACAATCATATGTGCATGCTCAGCAGGAGGTAAGTTTTCTGAAAGCTTGTGTGTCCAGCAATATGGCCCTGTGTGCCACCTGTGGCACCCGTGCCATAGGTTCGCCATCACGGTCCTACACCTTACTCAACAGAAATCCATCTTCAATTATCTGCCCTGCTGAAAACAGGTTTTAACTACTTTATTTAGTTTTGGAAAGTACAGTTGAGGGAGAAGATGACTGAGTTGCATGCACAGAGAAAGTAGAGGGAGTTTTCCACTTTCAAACATTAAAACCAGAGAGCATTCAATGAAGCCATTCAGAAGGATATTTAGAACAGGAAAAAGAAAGCATTTTTTTTATCTCAAAGAGCATAATTCCCTTGCAGAATTCATTACCCTAAGGCATGATGTTGACCATTAAATTGGACAGTTTTAAAGGAGGATCGGATAAATCCATGGAGAGCTATCAAGAGCTATCCGCCTTGAGAGCCAGTGATAGCTCTGGATTAGGAATGTTGTGAATCCCAACATGAATTATACATGAATTATAGGACAAAGGTGATGGGAGTGAGGTGTGTCTCCATTACCTGCATGCAAGCAGCCCAAAAGCATCTGATTGGTTGTTTTGGCAAATAGATGCTAAGAAGGATCTTGGATTGATCCAGTAAGGCTTCTTTTATATTCTTCTGAGCAGGCAATCCTAGACCATAAACTAAAATGTTGCTACTTAATACTGTATATACCAGGGATATCCATTTCAGAAGATATGAGGTTTCTATTTTTTTCATATTAGCGATAAACATAATATAAATTTCACCATTTCAAGAAAATTTAAATGTGACCTAGCTGATGCCCTAAGATCTGCTGAGTGAAGACAATGAATCTCCAAAATAAAGGTTTCATGTTAAGAAGGGTTTATGATATCCAGTATACTGAAGAATCAGTATATGAAAAATAAAGACGGGAAAAACTAGGATATTAAACTGAGCATGCAAGCACCAAACTATATTAAAAAGCCTAAATTCTTTCTCTTCTGTATTAAGAGGACTGATCAGAAAGTTAATTTACTAACCTAACATCAGTCTTTATATGGTAAATGAAATTTCCTATCAGCCCTTGAATTTCTAATTATTCACTGGATAATGGAGAATTGTGTTTACCAAAGAAAGGAAAATTACTGCAATGACCAATGTTTCCTTCCTATAGGAGGAAGCAGGAGAAAAGAAGCTGTTTATGCTTAGAAGTATTTCCTACAGCTTTATCTCAAAATCAAATAACTTTTGCTTCTTTAAGTGGTTGAAACTGTAAGCTACAAACTTATTCAAAGCATTATTCTCAATACAACATGGAGGCTGATCAATTCAACTGAAATTGGAGGTTTTAGAAATTATCTCAGGCTGGATTCCATTTGCAATCACAAAGACTTTCTTGCTTTTAAGAGGAAGGAAGAGGCAGGAAAGCAGTCTCAACTGTACTTTGAAAAAGCAATTCAATTTCAATTTCAAATTTATTGGTCACATACACAGTCATACATGGTATGATATGCAGTGAAATGCTTACGC